>BJKM01000360.1:512410-595695 GCA_015082035.1 Chaenogobius annularis
TATATATATATATATATATATATATATATATATATATATATATATATATATATATATATATATATATATATATATATATATATATATATATATATATCACAAACCAGACACACATGATCACAATAACAGGCAATATAAAACTTAAACAAATGCAAATTGCATAGCCTATGATTATCTATTGCAACAATATTTTTTTTACGTCATTACAATTAAGTATGCAACTTCTCAGCGGTTTATTTGAATATAAAAGTGCTTCACAAAATGTAAGGAATAAATCTAGCAACGAATTGTATAAAGGGTTCTGTGCATGGGTGGATAATTGTTTGCAGGTAGAGTAATAAAGTATTGGGACAAACTACAAGTAGAGTCTGAACATAATTTCTGATATATAATTTGACGTTATTATATTTGTAAGCATGAAACATTAAATAATTAAAAAACAAAATGGTGCAAGAAAAACACATGAAAAATAATTTAATATTGGCAACATAAAACTTTTGTAACTTAGACTTACTGACAGTGGGAAGAAAAAACACAATTACTCCGGCAAGTGTGAAACATTAAACATTATTCACGTCACGTGGCAAAATTTTCATGTACACAGACCTACCCAAAAAAGTCACAACCTGGATTCAACAACAACAACAAAAATCTATAATAATAATCATGATTTTCAAACATGGATTCACCACCACAGAGTCCAAATCTGAACTTCACTGAGAGACTTCATATGTGCCCGGGGAAGGCTTTGCGCAGTGGTCACACTCTCTCATCATCATCAATACAAGATCTTGGTGAAAAATTGTGATGGAAATAAAACCTTTGAAATTGCAGAAACTATTGAAACAATGCCCGAGAGAAAACGTGATGCAATCAAAGCTAAAGAAGGTCAAATTAAATAATAGAGCGTGTGATACATTTGTTACATTTGTTTGATTTATCTATTTTTTTAGCTGCAACTTTTTTTTGGTCAGCAAATATATAACAGAGAACTGGTCTAGTTTGTAGCACCATTGACAGCATTTCAGACATCAACTAAATCGTAAAAAAAAAAAAATAATAAAATAATAATAATAATAATAATAATAATAATAATAATAATAATAATAATAATAATAATAATAATAAAATAATAATAATAGAAAGATGAACACTCACCAGCGTTGACATATTAGAGCCTGCAAGCTGTTTCTCTAGCTGTAGGGCTTCAGTATCAGTCCTGCAACGTCGAGTAAACTTTGACTCATCGGCTGCATGTATTTAATGTCACTCTTTCTGGAGTCTGTGGTCCTGCACGTGTCGTAGTTGTACACGTGTGGGAGGGTCCCTGTCCCCAGAGTGTCTGAGTAACGTGGAGGATAATATGGGATCACTGGCAGATTGGAGTGATACAGGATGCGAGACTGTCTCCATCTGTAGATTTTCACTGATATAATGACCACTACACACGTGATGAACAGAAAGGAGACTACAGCCAGAGCCAGCACTAAGTAAAAAGTCAGGTTGTCATTGTACTCCTTGTCGTGCGTAAAGTCAGTGAACTCAGACAGTACTTCAGGAAAGCTGTCCGCCACCGCCACGTTCACAATGACTGTAGCTGAACGAGAGGGCTGCCCGTTGTCCTCCACTATAACAGACAGTCTCTGTTTGACTGCATCTTTATCAGTCACTTGGCGGATAGTTCTTATTTCTCCATTCTGTGAGCCCACTTCAAACAGCGCCCTGTCTGCGGCTTTCTGCAGTTTATAGGAGAGCCAGGCATTCTGTCCAGAGTCCACATCCACAGCCACCACTTTAGTGACCAGATAGCCCACATCTGCTGAAAGAAACGAGGCACCATCTCAGCCACCAGAGAGCCCCCAGTCTGGACTGGGTACAGCACCTGAGGGGCGTTGTCGTTCTGGTCTTGGACCAGGATTTTCACAGTCAACATTGCTGCTGAGAGGAGGAGAGCCTCCGTCCTGCGCTTTGACGCCGCACAACTGGAAATCCTTGATCTGCTCGTAGTCAAAGGAGCGCACTGCGTGGATGACTCCACTATCTGCACTAACGGACACATATGAGGAGACTGGCACTCCGTTAACAGAGGAGTCCTCCAGTATGTAAGAGACACGTGCATTCTGGTTCCAGTCCGCGTCTGTGGCTCTCACTGTGAATATAGAGAGGCCCGGGCTGTTGTTTTCTACAATGTAGGCCTCATACGAGCTCCTGTCAAAGACAGGCGCGTTGTCATTCACATCAGAGATGTGTAAGGTGAGAGTGACGCTGCTGGAGAGAGAGGGCACGCCCTCATCTGAACACGTGACTGTGATGTTATACTGTGAGTGGCTTTCTCTGTCTAATTCACTGTCTGTGATAATGTTATACAAATTATTAGCAGAAGATGAAATTGTAAAAGGAATGTGCTTATTCAATTATACAATTTACTTTACCGTTTTCATCTGAATCCGGATCATTTACATTAATTACAGCCACCACTGTCTCAGATTGAGAATTCTCTATTATTTGTCCGGATGCTGAAATTACAGTAATTACGGGTCTGTTGTCGTTTATGTCACCTACTTCAATAATAACTTTACTAGAATCAGAAAGACCCCCTCGGTCTGTTGCCTCTATATTAACTTCATACATTTTGGTATTTTCATGATCAATTTGGTCCATTCAGTAATATAATCCCTTCCTCTGTTATTTGGAATAAATTTGAAGAGCTCCTCCTCCGGTTTCCGATGACATAACTAACCTCTCCATTGCTGCCTTTGTCTGCGTCGCTGGCGCTGACCTGCGTTATGAAGCGTCCCCTTCACAGCGTTTTCTTTAATACTCGCTTTGTAAATGGATTGGGTAAATACAGGAGCATTATCATTAACATCTAACACTGTAATGTGAATAAGCATAGTCCCTGACCGTTGTGGCTCTCCTCCATCTACCGCTGTCAACAGTAAGGAAACAATCTCCTCTTTCTCTCTGTCAAGGGCTTTTGCAAAATCATCTCCACCTTTTTGCCTCCGTCTGATTGGTCATGCAGTTTGAGTATGAAATTATCACTGGGCTTTAGTGTATAGCTCTGCAGACCATTGCGTCCTATATCAGGATCTATAGCCGTTTCCAGCATAAATTTAGAGCCAACAACAGCGGATTCACTGATTTCAAATCGCCTTTCTTGCTCATCAAATAATGGAGGATTGTCGTTAATATCTGTAACTTCAACACTGATGGGAAATACTTCGATTGGATTTTCTAAAACAATCCGAAAGTGAAGAGCACACGGTGTCGTTTTGTCCACAAAGGGCCTCGCGGTCTATTTTCTCTTTGATAACGAGGACGCCTCTCTCCTTGTTAAAACTGAATGTATTCTTCACTTTCCCCTGTGTGAATACGAGCTTTACGCAACTGCAGCCGCTTAACATCGAGCCCTAAATCATGAGCAATATTACCGACCAACGAGCCTCTGGCCATTTCTTCCGGAATAGAATAACTGATCTGTCCCAGCGCACATCCGACAACAAGCCAGCGAGAAACACAGCAGTACTTGCCGTTCCATTGTCCTTAAGAATGATTCTCCAGAGCGCAAACTGCAGTCAAATAATCCACAATATACAAAACACGTCAAAATCCAAAAGCCATGAATAAAAAAAGGCTCATTCCCACTTCTTTAATGGGAAAGAGGTTTAATATAACTGCTCCTGCACATACGCTTCGGTCTAGTTGACTAGTCTGATGTGATAAAGGGGATGAGCTGGTAAAAATACTGGACTACAAATCTTTGTGACAATGGTGAACAGCGGCCCAGTGCGTTCACAGTATGAAACTGCAAGTGGTAAAGAAGCCAGCTTTCGACGTTTGTCTGTGAACGTATTATTATTGTCGTCGTCGTAGATGTCGTCATTGTTGTTGTTGTTGTTGTTTTTGTTGTTGTTGTTGTTGTAAATATTCACATTCATGTTTTATGAAAAAACAAGCATACAAACGTTAAAACAATAAAAAGTCAACAACAGCAAATAGGAAAAGGCTCTGTAGGTTTCACTGTCTGAGGTACTGAAACAGACAATAAACAAACCTCCAAAATAAAAATCATCACCACTTTGAAAGAAACATAAGCGAGATGCAAACCTCTAGAGGAGAGTCTGGTTCGTCCAGGATGCTCTTCTCACTCTGGATCCGCTGCATCGTCCCTGTTGCATTGGGATCCATTATCAGCACGTTCTGACTACCAGCTCTGCCAAAACTTACAGTCACTCTTTCTGGAGTCTGTGGTCCTGCACGTGTCGTAGTTGTACACGTGTGGGGAGGGTCCCTGTGCCCAGAGTGTCTGAGTAACGTGGAGGATAATATGGGATCACTGGCAGATTGGAGTGATACAGGACACGAGACTGTCTCCATCTGTAGATTTTCACTGATATAATGACCACTACACACGTGATGAACAGAAAGGAGACTACAGCCAGAGCCAGCCAGCACTAAGTAAAAAGTCAGGTTGTCATTGTACTCCTTGTCGTGCGTAAAGTCAGTGAACTCAGACAGAACTTCAGGAAAGCTGTCCGCCACCGCCACGTTCACAATGACTGTAGCTGAACGAGAGGGCTGCCCGTTGTCCTCCACTATAACAGACAGTCTCTGTTTGACTGCATCTTTATCAGTCACTTGGCGGATAGTTCTTATTTCTCCATTCTGTGAGCCCACTTCAAAACAGCGCCCTGTCTGCCCTTTCTGCAGTTTATAGGAGAGAGCCAGGCATTCTGTCCAGAGTCCACATCCACAGCCACCACTTTAGTGACCAGAATAGCCCACATCTGCTGAACGAGGCACCATCTCAGCCACCAGAGAGCCCCCAGTCTGGACTGGGTTACAGCACCTGAGGGGCGTTGTCGTTCTGGTCCTGGACCAGGATTTTCACAGTCACGTTGCTGCTGAGAGGAGGAGAGCCTCCGTCCTGCGCTTTGACGCACAACTGGAAATCCTTGATCTGCTCGTAGTCAAAGGAGCGCACTGCGTGGATGACTCCACTATCTGCACTAACGGACACATATGAGGAGACTGGCACTCCGTTAACAGAGGAGTCCTCCAGTATGTAAGAGACACGCGCATTCTGGTTCCAGTCCGCGTCTGTGGCTCTCACTGTGAATATAGAGAGGCCCGGGCTGTTGTTTTCTACAATGTAGGCCTCATACGAGCTCCTGTCAAAGACAGGCGCGTTGTCATTCACATCAGAGATGTGTAAGGTGAGAGTGACGCTGCTGGAGAGAGAGGGCACGCCCTCATCTGAACACTGAACACGTGACTGTGATATTGTAGTGCGAGTCTCTCTTTCGCGGTCTAATTCACTGTCTGTAATAATGTTATATAAATGATTAGCTGAAGGTACAATTGCAAAAGGAATATGCTTATTAATCACACACTGGATTTTACCATTTTCTTCTGTATCTCGGTCGTTTACATTCATAACAGCCACCACTGTCTCAGATGGAGAATTTTCAACAATTAATTCGGATGTCGAAATTAAAGTTAATTACAGGTCTATTGTCGTTTATGTCCCCTACTTCAATAATAACTTTACTAGAATCAGAAAGACCTCCTCGATCATTTGCTCCTATGTTAATTTCATATACTTGAGATTTTTCGTAGTCAATTGGTCCGTTTAAAAGAAGTTTCCCTTCGTTTGTAATTTTGAAGAGTTTCGATGTGCTTGTCATGCTGTTTCCGATGACATAACTAACCTCTCCATTGCTGCCTTTGTCTGCGTCGCTGGCGCTGACCTGCGTTATGAGCGTTGCGCGTCCCCTTCACAGCGTTTTCTTTAATACTCGCTTTGTAAATGGATTGGGTAAATACAGGAGCATTATCATTGGCATCTAACACTGTAATGTGAATAAGCATAGTCCCTGACCGTTGTGGCTCTCCTCCATCTACCGCTGTCAACAGTAAGGAAACAATCTCCTCTTTCTCTCTGTCAAGGGGCTTTTGCAAAATCATCTCCACCTTTTTGCCTCCGTCTGATTGGTCATGCAGTTTGAGTATAAAATTATCACTGGGCTTTAGTGTATAGCTCTGCAGACCATTGCGTCCTATATCAGGATCTATAGCCGTTTCCAGCATAAATTTAGAGCCAACAACAGCAGATTCACTGATTTCAAATCGCCAGTCGTTTTTATCAAATAATGGCGGATTGTCGTTAATATCTGTAACTTCAACACTGATGGGAAAATACTTCGATTGGATTTTCTAAAACAATCCGAAAATTTAGAGAGCACACGGTGTTGTTTGTCCACAAAGGGCCTCGCGGTCTATTTTCTCTTTGATAACGAGGACGCCTCTCTCCTTGTTAAACTGAATGTATTCTTCACTTTCCCCTGTGTGAATACGAGCTTTACGCAACTGCAGCCGCTTAACATCGAGCCCTAAATCATGAGCAATATTACCGACCAACGAGCCTCTGGCCATTTCTTCTGGAATAGAATAACTGATCTGTCCCAGCGCACATCCGACAAAAGCCAGCGAGAAACACAGCAGTACTTGCCGTTCCATTGTCCTTAAGAATGATTCTCCAGAGCGCAAACTGCAGTCAAATAATCCACTCTTTACAAAAGACGTCAGATTCCAAAAGCCAAGACAGAAAAAGGCGCATTCCAACTTCTTTTTTGGGAAAGACGTTTATATTATTGCTCCAGCACATACGCTTCAGTCTGGGTGACTATTATGATGTGATGAAGGAGATGCACTGGCTAAAATACAGGACTACTTATCTCTGTGATGCTGGTGAACAGCGGCCCAGTGAGTTCACAGTATGAAACTGCAAGTGTTACATCAACCAGCTTTCGACGTTTGTCTGTAAATTATTGTTATTTTTTATGATGATGATGATGATGATGATGATGATGATGATTGATTATTATTTAAATAAAAAAACATTACAAAAATATATTTCAACAATAGATAAAAGACTGTAGACTTTTCGCTGTCTGAGGTACTAAAACAAACAGACAATAGACAAACCTCCATAACAAAAATCAGCACTGCTAAGAAACATAAGAGAGATGCAAACCTCTAGATCATCCAGGATGTTCTTCTCACTCTGGATCTGCTGCATCGTCTCTGTTGAACTGGGATCCATAATCAGCACGTTCTAACTACCAGCTCTGCCAAACTTACAGTCACTCTTTCTGGAGTCTGTGGTCCTGCACGTGTCGTAGTTGTACACGTGTGGGAGGGTCTCTGTTCCCAGAGTGTCTGAGTAACATGGAGGATAATATGGGATCACTGGCAGATTGGACTGATACAGGATGCGAGACTGTCTCCATCCGTAGATTTTCACAGGTTTAATTGACACTACACACGTGATAAATAAAAAGGAAACTACATTCCCAGCCACCACTTTAGTGACCAGATAGCCCACATCTACTGAACGAGGCACCATCTCAGCCACCAGAGAGCCCCCAGTCTGGACTGGGTACAGAATCAGAATCAGAAGGGGTTTAGTGCCATTGTCAATAAACAAAATTCACAAACATAGGAACTTGTCTCGGCATTAAGGTGCAACATAAAACACTAATCAATAATAAAAACAACAACAACAACATATATGAAATATAAAAGGGCATGCATTAAGAGACAATTTAAAATTACTATAGTATAAAATAAAAATAAAATAGTCATTAATATATACACGAGAATTACAGTGCAGTGAGTGATTGATCATTTATTTCGAATAGATCAGGTATAGATGCCTTTGCTTTTGAAAAATAATACGTAACCTGACCGTATGCACCGCTGTCTGCATCACTAGCATTCACTATGACAACATGTGTGCCTTTGGGTGAATTTTCTGTCACAGTAGCTTTATAAACACTCTGATTAAACACAGGTGCGTTACTGTTTGCATCTTAAATGACTATACTTATATTTACAGTTCCGGATATACGTGGACTTCCACCGTCAATAGCCACAAGTTTTAGATGAAGGCGCGGCTTTTCACTCTGTCTAAGCCATTTTGAAGGACCATGTATATATTTACTTATTTCCGTTCTGTCCTTTGATATTGTTTTTTAAAAAAATATTGGAATTATAAGTTAAAAGATAATTTTGTAAGCTATTTCTTCCAACATCAGCATCACTTGCAGCTTCCAAATCAAAGGTAAATTCAATTGTTTTGAAATCCAAGTGTTTGCTCTGAAAAGTGGGCGCGTTGTCGTTTACATCCAGCACTTCTATAGTCACGGGGTGCAACTCCATCGGGTTTTCCAGTAAAATCTCAAACGTGAAGCTGCAGGGCGTCACGTCTCCACAGAGCTGCTCTCTGTCTATCCTCTCATTCACGACCAGAGTCCCTTTGTCTGTCTTCAGCTCGGCGTACTGAACATTTTCTCCTGTCACGATACGAGCTCGGCCTGAACGAAGCCTTTTTATGTCCAAACCCACGTCCTGTGCCACGTTACCGAGAAGAGAGCCCTTCCTCATCTCCTCCGGAATGGAGTAGCGGATCTGTGCATCGACTTGAATATAAAATAACATCAAGACAATACACTGCATCATCGTTTTACAGATGGCACAGATAATGTCCCTGTTGATGATTTACCTTGTTTAAATAGTCAAAAATACCTTGGTAAAAATATGTTGCGGCAATCAACCCCCGTAAACGGATCTACATATATTCAATATTTGCTATCTAAAATTGTCTGGCTATATTTCAATGGTCGAGATCACGGTGGACTGAAAAGTCGCTTTGCTCCTCGACACAAAACGCAGTGATGGGCGGGAATAACACAGATCCACAAAACACTCACAACAACACAAAAGACAACAACATTGCCATGAGACCAAAAGCCAAAACTATTGCCCACGGACTTAGTTTGGGAAATTCACAAGGTGGTTTGTGATGACAGCGGGGGGGATCCTGCATCAGTAGCCTTGATAACTACAGTATACTCAGGTACAGAGTATAAGAGGAGAGGCATTGAGTGTGTGTGTGTGTGTGTGTGTGTGTGAGTGTGTGTGTGTGTGTGTGTCTTTTGCAGTACATCATAAACAAAACAACATGACAATATATACTGTTGAAAAAGGGCAATATTAAAATATTTGGCAGTTAAAATAGCAAAAAAATGTAACACACATAAAAAAGAATGTCATGTATATCAGGGCTAAACATTGTTAAACTTAAATGTCCAACTGCAGAAAACTAACATTATACACTAAAATTGCAGTGTCTTTTAATTTTACATTAATTTATGAATCTTTTAATTTTATATTAATGTATGTATCCTGCTTGAGAACAAGGAAAGTTTTAAATCACAAACGTCAAAATGTACGTAATCTTTCTGTGGAAAAAATCAGCACCATGGACAGTACTCAGTCAAGAAGGACTACACATACCTGATGTGGGTCGGGAAATGTTTACTGAAGCTAGAGTTAAACTTAAAAATAAGTCAAACTGATACTTAAATAAAGAGCAAAACTATTTGGATCAAATGAGAAGGTACATTTTATATAAAATCTGATTTAGCCTATGTGTTCATAACATGCCAGCGTTCTTTAATACTAAAAATACGACTAATACTACTACCATGACTACTACTATACCACTACTATTACTAGGTAAACACTCCTGAAAATGTGACCCATTACTGCCCTGCTGCAGATCAGAGAAAACTTAGTGTTAGTAATTAATTATACCAAAGGAAAAATCTCTCCTCAATGACCTCACTAAAAGCTATTTACTAATATTGTTGGTATCCGTGTGTGTTCAAGTGCATCATGACAATTAAACACTGTCTCACCAGAGTCGAGGTTGTGGATCTCTGAAGTCCATTCTGTGCAGACTCAGTCCCGACGTCATCGACACTGACCAAACTTTCACTCATCGGCTGCATGTATTTAATGTCACTCTTTCTGGAGTCTGTGGTCCTGCACGTGTCGTAGTTGTACACGTGTGGGAGGGTCCCTGTTCCCAGAGTGTCTGAGTAACGTGGAGGATAATATGGGATCACTGGCAGATTGGAGTGATACAGGATGCGAGACTGTCTCCATCTGTAGATTTTCACTGATATAATGACCACTACACACGTGATGAACAGAAAGGAGACTACAGCCAGAGCCAGCACTAAGTAAAAAGTCAGGTTGTCATTGTACTCCTTGTCGTGCGTAAAGTCAGTGAACTCAGACAGTACTTCAGGAAAGCTGTCCGCCACCGCCACGTTAACAATGACTGTAGCTGAACGAGAGGGCTGCCCGTTGTCCTCCACTATAACAGACAGTCTCTGTTTGACTGCATCTTTATCAGTCACTTGGCGGATAGTTCTTATTTCTCCATTCTGTGAGCCCACTTCAAACAGCGCCCTGTCTGCACCTTTCTGCAGTTTATAGGAGAGCCAGGCATTCTGTCCAGAGTCCACATCCACAGCCACCACTTTAGTGACCAGATAGCCCACATCTGCTGAACGAGGCACCATCTCAGCCACCAGAGAGCCCCCAGTCTGGACTGGGTACAGCACCTGAGGGGCGTTGTCGTTCTGGATCCTTGGACCAGGATCTTAACTGAGACCACTGAGGTCAGAGGAGGAGAGCCAGCATCACGAGCTGTAATATTAAATCCAAACTTCTTAATTTGTTCATAATCAAAACGATTTCGCTGCAGAAATCACGCCACTTTCTGCATTTACAGTTAATAAAGAAGATAGAGAAGCACCATTAATTTCCATTTCCTCCAGGAAGTATGAGATCCGAGCATTTTGACCCCAGTCTGCATCAGTTGCACGCACAGTAAATATAGAAAATCCAGGTGAGTTATTTTCCGGTATTGTCCTAATATATTCTGACTCGTCAAAATTTGGGAAGTTGTCATTGACGTCAGAAACTTTGACCTGAATTGTTTTTTGGTTTGAAAGCGGTGGTGAGCCTTGGTCAGTCACTGTTAGAGTAATATTATATTCTGAGACGCTTTCTCTGTCTAATCCTTCTTCTGTTACTATTGTATAGTAACCAGATAATGAAGATTCAATTTTAAAAGGTAAATCAGAAATTTATAGAACATTGCACAACTACACCGTTTCTCTCTGAGTCGTCGTCATGAACATTAATGACAGCTAAAGTTGTGCCCAGAGGAGCATCTTCAGAGATTGTACTTGAAAATGACATGAGCTGAATAACAGGAGAGTTATCATTCACGTCAGCTATTTGGATAATAACTTTGCACGTATCTGAATGGCTTCCGCTATCACTAGCTCGGACATTTAGTTGATGTGACTTTGATTTTTCATAATCTAATTTACCTGTCACTGTAATTTCCCCCTGTTTTGCTATTTCACGCCAAACAACTGCTTGGCCTCTTTAGAGACACGAGAAAAAGAATACGTAACTTCACCATTGACCCCTTTATCTGCGTCATTTGCGCTGACGGTGGTGACCACAGTTCCTATTGCAGCGTTTTCTTGAACCTCAGCTTTATACACTTGTTTACCACAGACTGGCGCATTGTCATTTTGCGTCTAATACAGTGATGTGAATACGCGCTGTTCCTGATCTCTGAGGCGCGCCTCCATCTGAAGCAACCAAAATCAGAGTATGCTCCTCATTTTTCTCTCGATCTAACGGAGTTTCCAAAACCATCTCCACAAACTGACTCCCGTCAGGACTGTGTTTGCATTTCAAGTTTAAAATTATCAGATGGTTTTAGCATGTATTTTTGAAACATCATTAATACCCACATCAGGGTCGTCAGCTGTCTCCAACGAATAACGAGTCCCACGTGGAACATTTTCAACAATTTTGAAAACGATTTCTTCTTTCGGAAAAGCAGGAGTATTGTCATTTACATCTGTTACCTCCACAGTGACACGATAAAGCTGAATCGGATTCTCCAGAATCACCTCAAAACTGAAGCTGCAGGGCGTTGTTTTCTCACACAGCTCCTCTCTGTCGATTTGCTCTTTGATAACAAGGGTGCCTCTGTCTCGATTTAAATCAACATATTGTTGACTTCCTTTTGTCACAATCCGAGCATTACCTGAGACCAATCTTTTTACATCTATTCCCAAATCCCAGCAATATTTCCAACAAAAGACCCCTCTGGCTGCTCTTCGGGAACGGAGTAACGCGCCTGTCCAGACACGGACTTCAGCGCAAAGAGACAAAGAAACAGAGCGAGCCACTGCTCTCCGTGAACGAGTCTCCAAAACGAAGCCATTTGAATATATCCAGAAAATATATATATTATATATCCGTTTAAAATGTTAGAAGGAAATTATGGTCAACCGCGTAAAAAGACAGTGAATCCCGGCAGGAGAAAACCGTCTCTGTACAGCAAATGTAGAATGTAGAATAAAGGAGGATCATGACACAGAATTACAACAACAGTCAACAGCGGCGCTCAGAGTCCTAACGAAGTAATGTACTAGGCCAACTGTTTTATAACAATTGAAAGCTCCAAATACAACGCAAAAAGTAAAATATATAAATAATTACTACATTTGAAATAAATAAATAAATCACTAATCAGACAAATATTATCACAATGACATGCAACTTAAATAAATGCACATTGTAACAAGACTTGTTTACGTCAAGGCAGTTTACTATGCAACTTTCAGCGATATGTTGGAATATATAAAAGTATTTCACAAAATGCAACAAATGAAATCCAGTGAAGAGTTGTGGAAAGAGTTTTTTGTATGGGTGGGTAAGTTTGCAAGTAAGATTACAAAGTATTGGGCAAATACATGTACAGTCTAACATCATTTCTGTTATATAATTTCACGTTATTATATATAGGAAGTATGAAAAATGAATTAATAAAGAAACGAAAATGGTGAAAGAAATACAAACTATAAAGTAATTTGATAATTGTCAAAAAAACACTTTCCAACTTAGACTTACTGACAGTGGGAAGAAGAACCAACACATTTACTCTGGTAGGAGTACTGTTAATTAAACATAGCCTTATAAAAGCGAATTGATCAAGTTTCTACCACCATACACAACATTTAGGACCTCCACTAAATCGGTAAGAAAAAAGAACACAACATTAATAAACTGTGGAATACATCACCAGTGTTGACATATTGGAGCCTACAAGTGTGTTCTCTAATTGTAGGGCTTCAGAATCAGTTCCACCAACGTCAAGTAAACTTTGACTCATCGGCTGCATGTTTAATGTCACTCTTTCTGGAGTCTGTGGTCCTGCACGTGTCGTAGTTGTACACGTGTGGGAGGGTCCCTGTGCCCAGAGTGTCTGAGTAACGTGGAGGATAATATGGGATCACTGGCAGATTGGAGTGATACAGGACTGCGAGACTGTCTCCATCTGTAGATTTTCACTGATATAATGACCACTACACACGTGATGAACAGAAAGGAGACTACAGCCAGAGCCAGCACTAAGTAAAAAGTCAGGTTGTCATTGTACTCCTTGTCGTGCGTAAAGTCAGTGAACTCAGACAGTACTTCAGGAAAGCTGTCCGCCACCGCCACGTTCACAATGACTGTAGCTGAACGAGAGGGCTGCCCGTTGTCCTCCACTATAACAGACAGTCTCTGTTTGACTGCATCTTTATCAGTCACTTGGCGGATAGTTCTTATTTCTCCATTCTGTGAGCCCACTTCAAACAGCGCCTCTGTCTGCACCTTTCTGCAGTTTATAGGAGAGCCAGGCATTCTGTCCAGAGTCCACATCCACAGCCACCACTTTAGTGACCAGATAGCCCACATCTGCTGAACGAGGCACCATCTCAGCCACCAGAGAGCCCCCAGTCTGGACTGGGTACAGCACCTGAGGGGCGTTGTCATTCTGGTCTTGGACCAGGACTTTCACAGTCACATTGCTGCTGAGAGGAGGAGAGCCTCCGTCCTGCGCTTTGATTACACACATAAACTCTTTGGTTTGTTCGTAATCAAATGAGCGCGCCGCACTAACAACTCCTGTTTCTGAATTAACAGAGATATAACCGGATACAGGAGACCCGCCGATGTCACATTCTTCTAAAATATATGACACACGTGCATTCTGGTTTTCATCCGGGTCTTTGGCAGTGACACTAAGCACAGAAAAACCGGGGGCGTTATTCTCTGATAATGTCGCGCTGTAGTGCGCACGTGTGAACACTGGAGCGTTATCATTCACGTCTGAGATCTTTAAGTTAAATATTTTATTCACTGAGAGTGGAGGTTTTCCTGAGTCAGAGGCGATTACTGTGATGTTAAATTCTGATAAACTCTCTCTGTCTAAAGGCGCATTAGTTACCAGCGCGTAATAGTTTCTAACATTTGATTTAATTTCAACCGCGGCACTTCCCTCCACTGCGCACCTCACCTGTCCGTTCTCACCTGAATCCAAGTCTTTAACATTAATTATACCGATGGTGGTTCCCACGGGAGAGTCCTCTGACACGGGACTCGTGAATGACATCACGTTTATGACAGGTGCATTGTCATTGACGTCAACAATTTCTATCTCAATTTTACAGGTATTGGTCAAACCTCCTTGGTCTTTACCTTCAACCCTAAATTCAAATTTTTTATCATTTTCAAAGTCAATGTTATTTGACACTAAAATTGCTCCTGTTATTTCATTTATATCGAATAGATCAGGTATAGATGCTTTTTGCTTTAGAAAAATAATACGTAACCTGACCGTATGCACCGCTGTCTGCATCACTAGCATTCACTGTGACAACATGTGTGCCTTTGGGTGAATTTTCTGTCACAGTAGCTTTATAAACACTCTGATTAAACACAGGTGCGTTGTCGTTTACATCTAAAACGACTATATTTATATTTACAGTTCCAGATCTAGGTGGACTTCCACCGTCCACAGCGACTAGTTTTAGGTTAATGTGCGGCTGTTTCTCTCTGTCTAAACCATTTTGAAGGACCATATGAATGTATTTACTACCGTCCGGACTTACGTGCTGTTTCAAATTAAAATTTGAATTCGGAGATAAAATATAGTTTTGCAAGCCATTTCTTCCAACATCAGCATCACTTGCAGCTTCCAAATCAAAGGTCGATTCAGTAGCAGTGAATTCACTTATTTCGAAATCCAAGCGTTTGCTCTGAAAAGTGGGCGCGTTGTCGTTTACATCCAGCACTTCTATAGTCACGGGGTGCAACTCATCGGGTTTTCCAGTAAAATCTCAAACGTGAAGCTGCAGGCGTCACGTCTCCACAGAGCTGCTCTCTGTCTATCCTCTCATTCACGACCAGAGTCCCTTTGTCTGTCTTCAGCTCGGCGTACTGAACATTTTCTCCTGTCACGATACGAGCTCGGCCTGAACGAAGCCTTTTTTATGTCCAAACCCACGTCCTGTGCCACGTTACCGATAAGAGAGCCCTTCCTCATCTCCTCCGGGATTGAGTAGCGGATCTGTGCATCGACTTGAATCAAAAATAACATCAAGAAAAACACACGACGACATCGCTTCCACCGATGGCACAGATAATGCCCTCGTTGATTTTACTATGTTTAAAGAGTTCAAATGCCATGGTAAAATATGTTGCAAAAAATCAACCTTCGTTAACGGATCTACACATATAAAATGTTTGCTGTCTAAAATTGTCCGGCTATATTTTAATGGTCGAGATGAAGGCGGACTGAAAAAGCCGCTTTTCTCCTCGACACAAAACGCAGTGATGGGAGGGAATAACACAGATCCACAAAACACTCACAGCAACGCACAGGACAACAGCGCCGCCATGAGACCAAAAGCCAAAATTCATAGACAGATTATAAAAGGATAGGCATTGTTTGCGTGTGTGTGTGTGTGTGTGTGTGTGTGTGTGTGTGTGTGTGTGTACATTTTGCGGTAAAGAAAAACTAAAACGACATGACAAAATATACAGTAGAAAAGAGCATTATTAGAAGATACAACAGCTAACTAATTTAACACACTTAAAAAAGAATGGCGTGTATATCAGAGCTAAACCGCGGTTAAACTTAAATGTAAGACCTCAGAAAACTGACATTATCGACTAAATTTGTAACGGAGTGAAAAAATAAAAATACAGAAAGCCGTCATATTGGAAAGATATTTTACATTAATTCATGTATCCTGTTTGACAAAGAAGGAAAGTTTGAAATCATAAACTTCTAGTCAGCACCATGGACAGTGTTCAATGGAGAAGAACTACACGTAGTTGTGAGGAAAATGTTTACACTTAAAAAACTGCTCAAGTAGAAGTAAAAATACTGATTAAATAAAGAGGGAAACCTTTTGGTGGAAATGTACCTTACATCTGATTTAGCCTATGTGTACATAAGATGTCACACTAAAAATGAAAAAAAAAGGGCAAATGAATAAATAATAATAATAATAATAATAATAATAATAATAATAATAATAATAATAATATAATAATAATAATATCATCATCATCATCATCATCATCATCAAAGATCAGAGGAAACTTAGTGTTCGTAATACATTAGACCAAAGGAAAAATCTCAGCCTCAAAGAGTGAGAAAACAAAACAACACTAAACTAGAGTGCTTTTTCTCATCAATGACTTCGCTGAAAGAAATCTACTAATATTATTGGAATCCATGTGTGGACAAGAGCATCATTACAGTTAAATAATGCCTCACCAGAGTCGAGGTTGTAGATTTCTGAAGTCCATTCTGCGCAGACTCAGTCCCGACGTCATCGACACTGACCAAACTTTCACTCATCGGCTGCATGTATTTAATGTCACTCTTTCTGGAGTCTGTGGTCCTGCACGTGTCGTAAGTTGTACACGTTGTGGGAGGGTCCACTGTGCCCAGAGTGTCTGAGTAACGTGGAGGATAATATGGGATCACTGGCAGATTGGAGTGGATACAGGACGGCGAGACTGTCTCCATCTGTGGATTTTTCACTGATATAATGACCACTACACACGTGATGACACGTGATGAACAGAAGGAGACTACAGCCAGAGCCAGCCACTAAGTAAATCAAAGTCAGGTTGTCATTGTACTCCTTGTCCGTGCGTAAAGTCAGTGAACTCAAGACAGTACGTTCAGGAAAGCTGGTCCGGCCACCGCCACGTTCAACAATGACTGTAGCTGAACGATGAGGGCTGCCCGTTGTCCTCCACTATAACAGACAGTCCTCTGTTTGACTGCATCTTTATCAGTCACTTGGCGGATTAGTTCTTAATTTCTCTCCAATTCTGTGAGCCACTTCAAACATGCGCCCTGTCTGCACCTTTCTGCAGTTTATAGGAGAGCCAGGCATTCTGTCCAGAGTCCACATCCACAGCCACCACTTTAAGTGACCGAGATAGCCCCACATCTGCTGAACGAGGCACCAATCTCAGCCCACCAGAGAGCCCCCAGTCTGGACTGGGTACAGCACCTGAAGGGGGTTGTCGTTCTGGTCTTGGACAGGATTTTTCACATCACATTGCTTCTGAGAGCAGGAGAGCCTCCGTCTGCGCTTTGATGCACAACTGGAAATCCTTGAATCTGCTCGTAGTCAAAGAGAGCGCACTGCGTGGATGATCCACTATCTGCATAACGGACACATATGAGGAGAACTGGCACTCGTTAACAGAGGAGTCCTCCAGTATGCTAAGAGACACGTGCAATTTTCTGGTTCCAGCTCCGAAGTCTGTGGCTCTCACGTGAATATAGAGAGGCCCGGCTGTTCGTTCGTACAATGTAGGCCTCAGAGAGCTCCTGTCAAAGACAGGCGCGTTGTTCATTCACATTCAGAGGATGTGTAAGGTGAGAGTGACGCTGCTGAAGAGAGAGGGCACGCCCCTTCATCTGAACACGTGACTGTGATATTGTAGTGTGAGTCTCTTTCGCGGTCTAATTCACTGTCTGTAATAATGTTATAAATAATTTATTAGCTGAAGATGAGATTATAAAGGAATATTCTTTAATAATGACACAATGGATTTCTTTTACCATTTTCTTCTGAATCTGGGTCGTTTCACATTTATTAACAGCCACCACTGTCCTCAGATGGATAATTGCTGCTCGCAACGAATCGGATTTGGAAATCAGTCTAATACAGGCTTATTGTCATTTACTATGCGTTTATTTCAATCATGACTTTCGTAGAATCAGAAAGGACCTCCTCGGTTCTGTTGCTTCAACGTTGATTTCATAAAATTTTGCTTTTTCAAATGGCAATTGGTCCATTCAGTAATATATTTCCTTCGGTGTGTTATTTGAAAGAATTTGGAGGCCCCCTCATGCTGTTTTCCGATGACATAACTACCTGCTCCATTGGCTGCCTTTGTCTGCGGTCGCTGGCGCTGACCTGCGTTATGAGCGTCCCCTTCGACAGCCGTTTTCTTTAATTACTCGCTTTGTAAATGGATTGGGTAAATTACAGGAGCATTGAATCATTGGCCATCTAACAGCTGTAATGTGAATAAGCATAGTCCCTGACCGTTGTGGCTCTCCTCCATCCTACCGCTGTCAAAATAGGAATTTTCAATCTCCTCTTCTCTCTGTCAGCTTGCAATAATCATCTCCACCTTTTTGCCTCTTCTATTCATGCAGGTTTTAGTATAAAATTATCACTGGGCTTTAGTGTACTAGCTCTGCAGACCCATTGCGTCCTATATCAGGATCTATAGCCGTTTCCAGCATAAATTTAGAGCCAACAACAGCAGATTCCACTGAAATTTTTCAAAAATCGCCTTTCCTTTTTTTTTCCAAATAATGGGGGATTGTCGTTATTATCTGTAACTTCAACACTGATGGAGAATACGTTGATTATTTTCTAAAACGATCTCATAATTTAGAGCACACGGTGTTTGATTTGTCACAAAGGGCCTCAGCGTCTATTTTCTCTGATAACGAGACGCCTCTCTTCCTTGTTAAACTGAATGTATTCTTTCACTTTCCCCTTGTGAATACGAGCTTTTACGGCAACTGCAGCCCGCTTACATGCGAGCCCTAATCATGAGCAATATTACCGACCACGAGCCTCTGGCCATTTCTTCTGCGAATAGAATAACTGATCTGTCCAGCGCACATCCCGACACAAGCCAGCGAGAAACACAGCAGTACTTGCCGTTCCATGATGTCCTTAAGAATGATTCTCCAGAGTGTAAAACGTAGTAAAATTAATCCACACTTTACGAAACACGTCAGAATCCAACAGGCTATAAAGGAAAAAAAGGTACATTCCGATATATTTTATGGAAAGATGGTTATATCAGTTCTCCTAGCACATATCGTTTTGGTCTGGTTGATATATTCTGATGTGATGAAGCGGATGAGCTGGTATAAATACTGACTCAATCTCTGGCACTGTTGAACAAGGCGCGCCCCAGTGAGTTCACAGAATGAAACTGCAAGTGTTAAAAAGAAACGCAGTTTTTAGACATTTGTCTGTATTTATTATATTATTATTATTTATTATTATTATTATTTGATTATTATTATTATTATTATTATTATTATTATTATTATTATTATTATTATTGCAAATAACTAAATCTTTCCATCCTCAACGATAAAAGCAACATAGCAAATAGAGAAAAAACATGTATGTGTAGTTATTTATTCACATTTAATTAACTAGGTAAAAAAAATTAAATCCATCACGATTTAATCTCCTTTTTAAACAACATGTCTCAAAAGTTAACTGTGTCAAAATTATAAAAGTTGGACACTTTAAGAAAAGTTTTTTTTTTTTTTCTGTTTATTTATTTTTTTTAATTAAGCGAAAATCGCTGCAAGAGAAACCAGCTCCACAAAAGCTTCTACTCTGTTTTGAAAAGTGCTTTCCATCTCCCCCAAATCAAGTCTGAAAACAAAACGAATTAACCTAACGTGAACACAGGGAATAGTCCTTTCAATTTTTTGCACAAGGAGACATATATTTTGCAGGAACACAACTAGTCTTTCAAATCAGACACCGAATGTGTATACCTCATCAAAACTGAAAGAGGGACAGTGAAGCCTGGCATACAATTTAATTTGAATGGGTGGGTCCACCAAAACCTGTCTCAAATATTGCAAAAGGAGTATTTTAAACGAGTTTAGAGCATTTTGTGTATAGCCATTAACAAAGGGCACCAACATGAGCCAAAAAAAGTAAAATGCACATACCAAACGTTTGGATCTTCAAGAGTGTAGCAGAATTGTTACAAATAACAAGGTAACTTCAAATTAGACAAAAAAGTCTGTGGGGTTTCACTGGGAAGTAAATTGATTGGAGCGATAGTATTTGATAACCCACACCCATGGAGAAAACATGCTTTAGTGTTTGTCTGAATTCAACACTAACTTCATGAAAACTGCCAGTCAAGACTGGCACTTAATAGAACGCAGATGTAATGACAAGATGGTCCAGTAGCAGTAAAGTTTAAACGAAAAATACAGTATCATGCATTAAAAAACAGCATGCAGAGCATTAAACAATTAAACTCAAGACTATGAATGGGAATGGAAAATAAATTGGGCCAAATTGGGCCAAATGTACTGATTGGAAAAAGTTTGAGATTTTAAAAAAATATATATTGCTACTCCGCTCACCTTTTTTGGGACGATCAAGCTAGGAAAAAAAAGTATGAAACCCAATATCAAGCTGTCCTTGAACTGCAATAGTTAACATGTTTCCAAAGCACAATATATCAATGTCAGTGCATGTTCTGTATCAGTTTTTGGAAGCAGAATGTAAATGACACAAGCATGGTTCTAGCTTGAGACATGGAGTCTAACTTTTATTCAAATGGGATATCTTGGTTTGGGCTGGACATTGCCAGAGAGTAAATATAAAAAATAAAATAATCCGCCTCATCATGGTTTGGAATGCTATCAAAATCGCTTGATTGAAAATGATCAAGGAACTCTTTATCAAGCTTAAATGTTAGACTTTGGAGCTTTCGCTGCGTACTGAAACAGACAACATAAATAATCTTTGTCACAATACAAAAATTTACACTGCTTTTTGAAAGAGGAAATATGCAGAGTTGCTGACCTCTAGAGGAGAGTCTGGCTCGTCCAGGATATTCTTTCTACTCTGGATCCGCTGGCATCGTCCCTGTTTGAACTGGGATCCATTTATGAGCACGTTCTGACTTACCACTTCTGCAAACTTACAGTCACTCTTTCTGGAGTCCTGCTGGCCTGCACGTGTCGTATTGTACACCGTGTGGGAGGGTCCCTGTGCCCAAGTAGCTGCGAGTAACGTGAGGATAAAATATGAGGATTCACTGGCAGATGTGGAGTGACTAGCAGGTGCGAGATTGTCTCCATCTGTAGATTTTCACTGATATAATGACCAACTACACACGTGATGAAACAGAAAGGAAGACTACGCCAGAGCCAGCACTAAGTAAAAAGTCAGGTTGTCATTGTCTCCTTGTCGTGCGTAAATCAGTGAACTCAGACAGTACTTCAGAAGAAGCTGTCCGCCACCGCCACGTTAACAATGACTGTAGCTGAACGAGAGGGCTGCCCGTTGTCCGCTCACTATAACAGACCAGTCTCTGTTTGACTGCATCTTTATCAAGCTACTTGCGGATAGTTCTTATTTCTCCATTCTGTTGAGCCACTTCAAACAGCGCCCTGTCTGCCACCTTCTGCGTTTATAAGGAGACCAGCATTCTGTCCCAGAGTCCACATCCACAGCCACCACTTTAGTGACCAGATAGCCACATCTCTGCTGAACGAGGCACCATACTCAGCCACCAGAGAGCCCCAGTCTGGGACTGGGTACAGGCAACCTGCAGGGGGCGTTGTCGTTCGGTCCTGGGACAGGATTTTCACAGTCACATTGCTGCTGAGAGGAGGAGTAGCCTGCGTCCTGCGCTTTTGATGCACAACTGGAAATCCTTGATCTGCTCGGTAGTCAAAGGAGCGCACTGCGTGGATGAACTCCACTATCTGCACTAACGGACACATATGAGGAGACTGGCACTCCGTTAACAGAGGAGTCCTCCCAGTATGTAAGAGAACACCGTGCATTCTGGTTCCAGTCCGCGTCTGTGGCTCTCACTGTGAAATATAAAGGGCCCGGGCTGTTTGTTTTCTACAATGTAGGCCTCATACGAGCTCCTGTCAAAGACCAGGCGGCGTTGTTCATTCACATCAGAGATGTGTAAGGTGAGAGTGACGCTGCTGGAGAGAGAGGGCACGCCCTCATCTGAACCACGGTGACTGTGATATTGTATTGTGAGTCTCTTTCTCTATCTAATTCACTGTCTGTGATAGATGTTATAAAAATTATTAGGTGATGATAAATTGCAAAAGGAATCTTTTATGAATAACATACAATTTACTTTACCATTTTCTCTAATCAAGGGGTCATTTACATTCCTAACAGCCACCACTGTCTCAGATACAGAATTTTCCACTATTAATTCGGATGTTGAAATTAAAGTTATTACACGGTCTATTGTCGTTTATGTCCACTACTTCAATAATAACTTTACTAGAATCAGAAAGACTCGCTCGATCATTTGCCCCTATGTCAATTTCATATACTTGCGCTTTTTCGTAGTCAATTGGTCCGTTTAAAAGAACTTTCCCTTTCGTTTGTAATTTGGAAGAGTTTCGATGTGCTTGTCATGCTGTTTCCAATGACATAACTAACGCTCTCCATTGCTGCCTTTGTCTGCGTCGCTGGCGCTGACCTCAGGCTGTTATGAGCGTCCCCTTCACAGCGTTTTCTTTATATCTCGTCTTTGGTAAATGGATTGGGTAAATACTGAGGAGGCATTATCATTGCGCAATCTAAAACACTGTATAGTGTAATAAGCATAGTCCCTGACCGTTGTGGCTCTCCTCCATCTAGCCGCTGTCAACAGTAAGGAACAATCTCCTCTTTACTCTCTGTCAAGGGGCTTTTGCAAAATCCATCTCCACCTTTTTGCCTCCGTCTGATTGGTCATGCAGTTTGAGTAATAAAATTATCACTGGGTTTAGTGGTAATAGCTCTTGCAGACCATTGACGTCCTATATCAGGAATCTACGGCTTTTCCAGCATAAATTTAGAGCCAACAACAGCAGATTCCACTGATTTCAACTGCGCAGTCGTTTTTATCAAATAATGGCGGATTGTCCGTTAATATCTGTAACTTCAACACTGATGGGAAATACTTCGATTGGATTTTTCTAAAACAATCCGAAAATTTAGAGCACACCTGCGTCGTTTGTCCACAAAGGGCCTCGCGGTCTATTTTCTCTTTTGGAATACGAGGACGCCTCTCTCCTTGTTAAACTGGGAATGTATTCTTCACTTTCCCCTGTGGTGAATACCGAAGCTTTACGCAACTGCATGCCGCTTAAACATCGAGCCCTAAATCATGAGCAATATTACCGACCAACGAGCCTCTGGCCATTTCTTCCGGATAGAATAAACTGATCTGTCGCAGCGCACATCCAACAAAAGCAGCGAGAAACACAGCAGTACTTGCCGTTCCATTGTCCTTAAGAATGATTCTTCACAGAGCGCAAACTGAAGTCAAAATAATCCACAATATACAAAACACAGGATCAAAAAGCCAAGAAGAAAAAGGTGCATTTCAAACTTATTTTTTAGGAAAGCAGATTTATAATCAGTGCTCCTGCACATACGCTTCGTCTGGTTGACTATTCTGATGTGATGAAGGAGATGAGTGGGTAAAAATACAAGACTATAAATCTCTGTGATGTTGGTGAACAGCGGCCCGGTGCGTTCACAGTATGAAACTGCAAATGTTCCAGAAGCAGATTTAGACATTTGTCTGTGAATACTTTCAAAAACAAACATCATTCAAACATTACAACAATAAAGGTTAACACAAGTAGACAAAGAAAGGAAGTTCATCGGTCGCGGTCATAGGTACTTAAACAGACAATGGACAACCTCCATAATAAAAAAAAAAAAATCAGCATTGCATTGGAAGTATTCATAGCCACATATCAAAAATGCCTAAATCAGTATATCTCTGGAATAGAACTTTGGCAGCAGGAAAAGAAAAGCCATCACCAGGAAATGGATGACACAAACAATGCCGACGATCATAGTCCTCGACTGACATTGTGACAGACATTAGACATGTGGAAAAAATGACTTTCAGACCTAACCTGAAAACTGATCAATTTGAACAACTCTGGGCAAGATGGGATGTTTATGCTGGACTGGGTATGTCAAAACTTGATTTATGTTTAACCAAATGGTGCCATTATCATTATTTTTTTTTACTTGTATTATTGCTACTTTCCTTTGCTCTTAAGATGTTTCCCCAGCTGGTGTGTTTTGTGTGTCTGTAAAATATAAATAAATAAATAAATAAATAATGAATTGCATTTGCATAGATTTCCTATATTTTGAAGAAAGTAAAGAAAATTAGCATTCAAATAATAGACTGAACGTATGTTTAGAGTACAGAAGTTTGATTAAATGTTTTATTTTTTCTTCAGGGACTGTCCTTTTTTTTCTTTTTTCACCCTAAGTACAGAAGTTTACCTAAGCAATTTTGAGTTTTGGCTGTAAAAAAAACTTTGATTGGCTACAGATGGAACCAAGGACACCTATGCAGCAGGGCCAGTAAAAGTACAATGAGACAAAAAAAAACAAACCTCAATTTGACTTAAAATAACGTTGGAAGTTATACAATGAGGTCAGCAATATAGAAGGAGCAAACCTCTAGAGGAGAGTCTGGTTCATCGATGATATTCTTCTCACTCTGGATCCGCTGCATCGTCCCTGTTGAACTGGTATCCATTACCAACACGTTCTGACTACCAGCTCTGCCAAACCTACAGTCACTCTTTCTGGAGTCTGTGGTCCTGCACGTGTCGTAGTTGTACACGTGTGGGAGGGTCCCTGTGCCCAGAGTGTCTGAGTAACGTGGAGGATAATATGGGATCACTGGCAGATATCCTGCAATTGGAGTGTACAGGATGCGAGACTGTCTCCATCTGTAGATTTTTCACTGATATAATGACCACTACACACGTGATGAACAGAAAGGAGACTACAGCCAGAGCCAGCACTAAGTATAAAAGTCAGGTTTGTCATTGTACTCCTTGTCGTGCGTAAAGTCAGTGAACCAGACAGTACTTCAGGAAAGCTGTCCGCAACCGCCACGTTACAATGACTGTACTGAACGAGAGGGCTGCCCGTTGTCCTCCACTATAACAGACAGTCTCTGTTTGACTGCATCTTTATCAGTCACTTGGCGGATAGTTCTTATTTCTCCATTCTGTGAGCCCACTTCAAAACAGCGCCCTGTCTGCACCTTTCTGCAGTTTATAGGAGAGCCAGGCATTCTGTCCAGAGTCCACATCCACAGCCACCACTTTAGTGACCAGATAGCCCACATCTGCTGAACGAGCACCATCTCAGCCACCAGAGAGCCCCCAGTTCTGGACTGGGTACAGCACCTGAGGGGGGTTGTCGTTCTGGTCTGGACCAGGACTTTCACAGTCACATTGCTGCTGAGAGGAGGAGAGCCTCCATCCTGCGCCTTGATTACGCACATAAACTCTTTGGTTTGTTCATAATCAAAATGAGCGTGCGGCACTAACAACTCCATTTTCTGAATTAACGGCAGATATAGCCAAAAACAGGAGACGCACCGAGGTCACATTGCTCTAAAATATATGACACACGCGCGTTCTGGTTTTCATCCGGGTCTTTGGCAACGACACTAAGCACAGAAAACCGGGTGAGTTATTCTCTGATAATGTCGCGCTGTAGTGCGCACGTTGAACACTGGAGCGTTATCATTCACGTCTGAGATCTTTAAGTGAAATATTTTATTCACTGAGAGCGGAGGTTTTCCTGAGTCTGAGGCGATTACTGTGATGTTAAATTCTGATAAACTCTCTCTGTCTAAAGGCGCATTAGTTACCAGCGCGTAATAGTTTCTAACATTAGATTTAATTTCAACCGCGGCACTTCCCTCCACTGCGCACCTCACCTGTCCGTTCTCACCTGAATACCAAGTCTTTAACATTAATTATACCGATAGTGGTTCCCACGGGAGAGTCTTCTGACACGGAACTACCGAATGACATCAGTTTATTACGGGCGCATTGTCGTTGGACGTCAATAATCTCTATTTCAACTTTACAAGTGTCCGTCAGCCCACCTTGGTCTTTGGCTCACTCTGAACTCCAACTTTTTGCCTTTTCAAAATCCAATTCTTTAGCTTAAGTAAATACCTCCTGTGTCTTCGTTAACTTCAAAAAAATCTGCTACTGATGCTTTTGATATAGAAAAGAGTAGTTACTTTCCCGTGCATTACCATTGTCGTTGACGTCAACAATAATTATTTCAACTTCACAAGTGTCCGTCAGTCCTCCTTTGTCTTTCGCCTCCACTCTGAACATCACTTTTTTATTTGTCTCATAATCAATTTCTTTCGTGACAGAAATATCCCCAGTGTCTGGTTTTATGTCAAAAAAATCCGCGACCGAGGCTTTTGATTTTGAAAAAGGTGTAAATTACCTGACCGTTTGCTGCATCATCTGCATCACTGGCATTTACTGTGACAATAAGTGTACCCTTTGGGGAATTTTCAGTCATTGATGCTTTATAAACACTCTGAATTAAACACAGGAGCGTTGTCATTAAAGCGTCTAAGACAACTATATTTAATATTTACTGTACCCAGATCTTTGTGGAACTTCCACCGTCAAACAGCCACAAGTTTTAGATGAAGGGCGCGGCTGTTTCTCTCTGTCTAAACGCATTTTGTAGGCACCATTTGACACTATACTTAGTACCATCTGGCTTTAACGTGCTGTTTTCAAAACGAAATTTTATCCTTTGGAGTCAAACTGATAGCTTTGCAAATCCATTTTCTCCTACATCAGAATCACCTGCAGGTTTCCAAATCAAAGCGTGACCCAAGCGTAGCCGATTCAACTTATTTCAAAAATCCTAGATGTTTTGCTCTCCAAAAGTGGGCGCGTTGTCGTTTTACATCCAGCACTTCTATAGTCAACGGGGTGCAACTCCATCGGGTTTTCCAGTAAAATCTCAAACGTGAAGCTGCAGGCGTCACGTCTCCACAGAGCTGCTCTCTGTCTATCCTCTCATTCACGACCAGAGTCCCTTGTCTGTCTTCAGCTCGGCGTACTGAACATTTTCTCCTGTCACGATACGAGCTCGGCCTGAACGAAGCCGTTTTATGTCCAAACCCAAATCCTGTGCCACGTTACCGATAAGAGAGCCCTTCCTCATCTCCTCCGGAATGGAGTAGCGGATCTGTGCAGTCGACTTGAATCAAAAATAATAACACCAAACAAAATGTATGACGACATCGCTTGTACAGAGAGCATAAAGAACCAATCAACGTTTAAAAATGCAATCCGCATGCACGTATTCCCAATGTTAGATATCTGGTTCTCTCAATACAAATGTATAGCTGGAAAAGAGGGTGAATTACAAACAGCTCCTTACTTCGAGAAAAAATGCAGCTATGGGAGGGAAAAACACGGACTCATGTAACGCACAAAACGACTCACAGATCAACAGCGTCGCTATGAGGCCAAAACAAGAAACTATTCACACTGCGACAGCTCCAATCAAGGGGCTTCTTATGAAACCATTTACACACTGCATATGATAAAAACGTAGTAAACAAATCAAATGCATGAAGGTGTATCTGTGTTTTTATGGCCATTTTTTTATTTCATGATAACAAGCATTTATTTTACCAGGGAATACGAGATTATTTTTACTTGTATCTTTGGAAAATATACAACTTAAATCAGGGCAAAAAATAAGAACACCTATGTCACAATAAAAAGTGGTATAAACACACAATAAGTTCCAAATTACCATTATAAAACATTTAAATGAACTTGCTGCTATTTAAATGAAGTTAAATAATGAATGGACAGTTCATAGGTTTGAAGAAAGTAAGAAAGAGAAATGTAGAGTTACGTGTATGAACAGATCAAAAAAACTTAAATAAGATATAGGATCATAAATTACTCCGAGAAAATTAGAACAATTCATATGTATCATCACTGCTAGGTTTAAATAAACTATTTTTCACCCATAAATGCAATAAGAGTGTGTGTTTATGTGCATGCAATAAAATTAAATGCTGCCTCACCAATGTGGAGGTTGTGGATCTCTGAAGTCCATTCTGCGCAGACTCAGTCTCGACGTCATCAACACTGACCAAACTTTCACTCATCGGCTGCATGTATTTAATGTCACTCTTTCTGGAGTCTGTGGTCCTGCACGTGTCGTAGTTGTACACGTGTGGGAGGGTCCCTGCCCAGAGTGTCTGAGTAACGTGGAGGATAATATGGGGATCACTGGCAGATTGGAGTGATACAGGACATGCGAGACTGTCTCCATCTGTAGATTTTCACTGATATAATGACCACGACACACGTGATGAACAGAAAGGAGACTACAGCCAGAGCCAGCACTAAGTAAAAAGTCAGGTTGTCATTGTACTCCTTGTCGTGCGTAAAGTCAGTGAACTCAGACAGTACTTCAGGAAAGCTGTCCGCCACCGCCACGTTAACAATGACTGTAGCTGAACGAGAGGGCTGCCCGTTGTCCTCCACTATAACAGACAGTCTCTGTTTGACTGCATCTTTATCAGTCACTTGGCGGATAGTTCTTATTTCTCCATTCTGTGAGCCCACTTCAAACAGCGCCTTGTCTGCACCTTTCTGCAGTTTATAGGAGAGCCAGGCATTCTGTCCAGAGTCCACATCCACAGCCACCACTTTAGTGACCAGATAGCCCACATCTGCTGAACGAGGCACCATCTCAGCCACCAGAGAGCCCCCAGTCTGGACTGGGTACAGCACCTGAGGGGCGTTGTCGTTCTGGTCCTGGACCAGGACTTTCACAGTCACATTGCTGCTGAGAGGAGGAGAGCCTCCGTCCTGCGCTTTGATTACGCACATAAACTCTTTGGTTTGTTCATAATCAAATGAGCGTGCGGCACTAACAACTCCATTTTCTGAATTAACAGAGATATATAACCAGAAACTGGAGACTCACCGAGGTCACATTGCTCTAAAATATATGACACGCGCGCGTTCTGATTTTCATCCGGGTCTTTGGCAACGACACTAAGCACAGAAAACCCGGGTGAGTTTTCTCTGATAATGTTGCGCGCTGTAGAGCGCATGTGTGAACACTGGAGCGTTATCATTCACGTCTGAGATCTTTAAGTTAAATATATTTATTCACTGAGAGTGGAGGTTTTCCTGAGTCAGAGGCGATTACTGTGATGTTAAATTCTGATAAACTCTCTCTGTCTAAAGGCGCATTAGTTACCAGCGCGTAATAATTTCTAACATTAGACTTAATTTCAACCGCGGCACTTCCCTCCACTGCGCACACCTCACCTGTCCGTTCTCACCTGAATCCAAGTCTTTAACATTAATTATACCGATGGTGGTTCCCACGGGAGAGTCTTCTGACACGGGACTCGTGAATGACATCACATTTATGACAGGTGCATTGTCATTGACGTCAAGAATTTCCAATTCTACTTTGCTTGTATCTGTCAGTCCCCCTTGGTCTTTTGCCTCAACCCAGAACTCAATTTTCTTATCTTTCTCAAAATCAATTTCTTTTGCCACAAATATTCCTCCAGTTTTTTCGTTTATTTCAAAGAGACCAGATTCTAAAGCTTTTGATTTCGATATATAATACGACACTTTACCATTTTCTCCACTATCAATGTCACTGGCATTTACTGTTACAATAAAAGTGCCTTTTGATGAATTTTCAGTCATTGTCGCTTTATACAAAGACTGATTAAAAATAGGAGCATTATCATTGCTATCTTTGATATCTATATTATATTTATATTTACTGTTCCTGACCTCTGTGGATTACCACCATCAACAGCCACATATTTTAAAATAAGGTGTGACATTTTTCTCTCTGTCTAATGCACTCTGAAGTACCATCACACTATATTTACTACCATCTGGATTAAGATGTTGTTTCAAAACAAAATGATCATTCAGGGATAAATCATAATGATGCAAACCATTTTGTCCAACATCAGCGTCATCTGCACTCTCTAGAACAAAACGTGTTCCTATAGAGACTGATTCACTTATTTCAAATCCAAGTGTTTGCTCTGAAAAGTGGGCGCGTTGTCGTTTACATCCAGCACTTCTATAGTCACGGGGTGCAACTCCATCGGGTTTTCCAGTAAAATCTCAAACGTGAAGCTGCAGGGCGTCACGTCTCCACAGAGCTGCTCTCTGTCTATCCTCTCATTCACGACCAGAGTCCCTTTGTCTGTCTTCAGCTCGGCGTACTGAACATTTTCTCCTGTCACGATACGAGCTCGGCCTGAACGAAGCCGTTTTATGTCCAAACCCAAATCCTGTGCCACGTTACCGATAAGAGAGCCCTTCCTCATCTCCTCCGGGAATGGAGTAGCGGATCTGTGAGTCGACTTGAATCAAAAATAACATTAATAAAAAACACGACGACATCGCTTGTACCGATGGCACAGATAATGCCCTCGTTGATTTACCATGTTGAAATAGAGCAAATTCCATGATAATATGTTGCGTTAAAAAAAAAAACAACGGGTCAAATCAATCCTCGTTACCGGATCTGCACACAATAACTGCTTTCTATCTAAATTTGTTCGGGTATATTTCTATGGTCGGATGAAGGCGGACTGAAAAGCCTGCTTTCCTCCTCGAGACAAAACGCAGTGATGGGAGGGAATAAAACAGATCCACGAAACACTCACATCAACGTACAAGACAACAGCGCCGCCATGAGACCAAAAGACGAAACTATTGGCCATAGATTTAGTGTGGGGAATTCATAAACATAAGAGGTATTATATTGTTTGTTTGTTTGTGTTGTGTGTGTGTGTGTGCGTGTGTGTGTGTGTGTGTGTGTGTGTGTGTGTGTGTGTGTGTGTGCGTGTGTGGGAGTGTTGTGTGTGTGTGTGTGTGTGGTGTGTGTTTCCCAGTAAATGATAAAAATACATGACAATATTGTTTGTTGAAAAGGGCATTATTAGAAGATTTGGCAGTTACAACAGCAAAGCAATTGAACACGTAACAAAGACGGGCCAGTATATGAGAGCAAAGCAGAGTTAAATACGACTGCAGCAAACAAACATTATATCCCAAAATAACAATGGCTTTTAAAACTAAAAAGACTAAAACTAAAAATACATGAAGCCATCCTATTAGCAAAACAATCATTTTAAATCAATTCATGTATCCTGTTTGACAAAGACGGAAAGTTTGAAGTAATAAATTCCCAGTCCTTATCATTTCTTATTCTTTCTAGAAAAAAAACTCAGCACAGTGGACAGCACAAAGCCACGAAGGACTACGTATACCACATATGGGTGGATGAAATTAGAGCACAACTTTTTGGATGAAGTGTAAACAATGACTCAGTAAGCTTTTCGGACCTGATTTACGCGTTCATGACATGCCAGCCTATGAGGAATTTCTAAAAATACAAAAATATAAAAGGCTGATGGATAAAAAATGAATACAATTATGATGATGATCATAATGAGAACAACAATAACAACAACAAATTATTTGTTATTAGCCGCTGACGATGGACTGGTCTCAATCCTGGTTCTATTGGACCTCAACACAGTAAATGACACCATCGACCACAACATTCTACTGCAGAGGTTAGAATGTGATGTCAGAGGCCCCGCCCTCAGCTGGTTTAAATCCTACCTATCGGATAGGTACCAGTTTGTTAATGTAAACCAGAGCTCCTCACCCTGTTCTAAAGTAACCTACACACAGGGTTCAATTCTCGGTCCAATTCTGTTTACCCTTTATATGCTGCCGTTTGGTAACATTATCAGAAAGCGTGGCATTAACTTCCACTGCTATGCAGATGGCACACAGCTGTATTTATCAATGAAACCCGATCAGACCGATCAAGCAGACAGACTTGGTGCTTGTGTGAAGGATATAAAAACCTGGATGACACTTAATTATCTGCTGCTTAACCCTGAAAAAAACGAGGTCATTGTACCAGGCCCTAAACATCTACGAGACGCTTTATCTGAGCAGATAGCCACACTGGACGTCAGTGTGGCCTCCAGCTCCACTGTAAGGAAATCTTGGAGTCTTATTTGACCAGGAGCTCTCATTCAAAGCACACATAAATCAAGCCTGTAAAACAGCCTACTTCCATCTGCGTAATATAGCCAAAATCAGAAAAATCTTGCCTAAAGGCGATGCTGAAACTTGTCCATGCGTTTGTAACATCTAGATTAGATTACTCTAACTCACTGCTTGCAGCGTGTCCAAAAAGCTCCTTAAAAAGCTTTCAACTGGTTCAAAATGCAGCAGTAAGATTACTAACAGGAACTAAAAGAAGATAACACAATGCGCCGGTGCTCGAGTCTCTTCACTGGCTCCCTATTGAGTTTAGAATCAAATTGAAAATCCTCCTCCTGATTTACAAAGCCATAAATGACCTAGCCCGATCCTACCTCAATGATGCTGTAGTACCTTATCATCCACTTCTGGTGGTCCCAAGAGTCTCTAAAAGCCCAGTAGCAGGTAAAGTGTTTAGCTACCAAGCTCCTGTGTTATGGAATCAGCTCCTGTCCATGTTAAAGAGGCCGACACAGTCTCTTCATTTAAGACCAGGCTTAAAACGTTCCTCTTTGAAATCGCTTATGGTCAGGCCAGTTAGGAACAGAAATAAAAACCTAGTTCCCAGCTATGCTGCCCTAGGAGCAACTATACTGGGGGAAGTATGGCAGCTTGAGCACTATCCTCTGTTTCTTACTACTTTTCTATCAAACAATGTTTAATATTTTATTTCACTTGCAATTTGTTCCTCGCTTTTCCTTCTTCTTCTTCTCCTACTTCCTCGACGGGAGTGGAGCAGGCACATAGATGACCTGTGGATCCAGATGCTCCTCAACTGCCTGGAGAAACGGTCTCTACTTCATATAAACGGTTCTTCATCGGCCTCGAAGAATTGGTTCTCCTCCTGAGTGGGTCCGCATGTCCGAGGGAGTCGGAACTCTCCTTCACTGTGGAACTTCTCTAGGTTTCTACTTTTTCCCAAAGAGGTTTGGTAGTTTTTCCTGGCCGAGAAGGAGGGTCTAAGGACAGGGGAGCTTTGGACATATGTCCCTATGAAACACTGTTTATTCTGTTTTTATTCTGTTTTTCACTGTCACCCCTCGAGACAACCGCTGTTGTGATTTTTGGACATTATGAAATGAATTGAATTGAACAAAAGGAAGAGTATTAAATAGTCAAAAAAAATTTAACTGCCCTGCCGCAAATCAGAGAAAACTTGGTGTTAGTTATGCATAAAATCAAAACCAAAAACTCAGCAGTAAAGAGTGAGAAGATAACAGTAAATCAATATATTTTATTTTAATCTGCGATATGTTCAAGAGCATAATTACAATTAAATAATGCCTCACCAGAGTCGAGGTTGTAGATCTCTGAAGTCCATTCTGCGCAGACTCAGTCCCGACGTCATCGACACTGACCAAACTTTCACTCATCGGCTGCATGTATTTAATGTCACTCTTTCTGGAGTCTGTGGTTCTGCACGTGTCGTAGTTGTACACGTGTGGGAGAGTCCCTGTGCCCAGAGTGTCTGAGTAACGTGGAGGATAATATGGGATCACTGGCAGATTGGAGTGATACAGGATGCACGAGACTGTCTCCATCTGTAGATTTTCACTGATATAATGACCACTACACACGTGATGAACAGAAAGGAGACTACAGCCAGAGCCAGCACTAAGTAAAAAGTCAGGTTGTCATTGTACTCCTTGTCGTGCGTAAAGTCAGTGAACTCAGACAGTACTTCAGGAAAGCTGTCCGCCACCGCCACGTTAACAATGACTGTAGCTGAACGAGAGGGCTGCCCGTTGTCCTCCACTATAACAGACAGTCTCTGTTTGACTGCATCTTTATCAGTCACTTGGCGGATAGTTCTTATTTCTCCATTCTGTGAGCCCACTTCAAACAGCGCCCTGTCTGCACCTTTCTGCAGTTTATAGGAGAGCCAGGCATTCTGTCCAGAGTCCACATCCACAGCCACCACTTTAGTGACCAGATAGCCCACATCTGCTGAACGAGGCACCATCTCAGCCACCAGAGAGCCCCCAGTCTGGACTGGGTACAGCACCTGAGGGGGTTGTCGTTCTGGTCCTGGACCAGGATTTTCACAGTCACGTTGCTGCTGAGAGGAGGAGAGCCTCCGTCCTGCGCTTTGACGCACAACTGGAAATCCTTGATCTGCTCGTAGTCAAAGGAGCGCACTGCGTGGATGACTCCACTATCTGCACTAACGGACACATATGAGGAGACTGGCACTCCGTTAACAGAGGAGTCCTCCAGTATGTAAGAGACACGCGCATTCTGGTTCCAGTCCGCGTCTGTGGCTCTCACTGTGAATATAGAGAGGCCCGGGCTGTTGTTTTCTACAATGTAGGCCTCATACGAGCTCCTGTCAAAGACAGGCGCGTTGTCATTCACATCAGAGATGTGTAAGGTGAGAGTGACGCTGCTGGAGAGAGAGGGCACGCCCTCATCTGAACACGTGACTGTGATGTTTATGTTGTGATGTCTGTTCTCTGTCTAAATTCTTATCTGTAACTATGGAATAAAATCGATATGAAGACGATTCTATTTTGAATGGAATCCGATCGTTTATAAAGCATTGTATTTTTTCCGTTGCTTTCTGAGTCGGGATCATTCACATTCAACATTGCTATCACAGTTTCTAGCGGCGAGTCCTCTAAAATTGACTCAGATTTAGAAACTACATTTATGTTGGGTTTATTATCATTTACATCAGTTACATCAATTATGACTTTGGCTGAATCTGACAAACCACCAACATCCACAGCTTTTATGTCAAGTTCATGAATGGTGGCCTTTTCAAAATCCAACTCTCCATTTAGTATTATTTCACCCTTTTTCTTGTCAATTGTAAATAGTTTTAATAATTGTGCTTTGTTGGTAGCGATGTTATAAATAACCTCACAATTTAGGCCAAAGTCTTTGTCTGAAGCACTCACAGTGATAATGCTGGTGCCTTTGGGAGAGTTCTCTAGTATTTTGGCTCTGTACAGCGGTTTAGTGAATATAGGCGCGTTGTCGTTTACGTCTAGCACAGTCACAAATATCTGCATTGTTCCCGACATCATCGGCTCACCTCCGTCTGTAGCGGTTAAGAGCAATTGGGCGCGCGCCTGCTTTTCTCGATCCAAAGATTTCTGTAAAATCATTTCCACATTTTTACTTCCGTCTGCTTTTTTTTCTACTTTCAACGCAAAGTTATCTGTGGAGCTAAGCGAATACATTTGCAATCCGTTTACTCCAACATCAGCGTCTATAGCTTTATCGAGAATAAATTTTGATCCAATTACTGCGGACTCACTTATTTCAAACCGTTGTTCAGCATTATTAAAACTGGGTGTGTTGTCGTTTATGTCGATAATATCCACTGTAATGCTAAACAGTTTCATTGGATTTTCCAAAATTAATTGAAAATCAAGGGCACAAGGGATCGTCTCCCCGCAGAGCGCCTCTCTGTCTATTCTGTCCTGGATAAACAGGACCCCCCTGTCTTTATTCAGACCAATGTATTCGGCTTTCTCTCCCGTATAAACACGGGCTTTTCCTGATCTTAATCTTTTTAAATCTATTCCCAAATCTTGCGCAATGTTTCCAACCACGGAGCCTTTACTCATTTCTTCAGGGATTGAATAACTGACCTGACCAAACACCGAGCCGAGGCACAAAACACACAAAAAGAGCAGTGCTAGATGTTCCATTGTTCCGTCCAGAGTTGCATCCGCTGTGCACCGTTCAAAATGTATAGTCCACGGAAAAAAAGGAAACAAGAGTGAATAGTTCAAACATCAAATTGTTACAACAACATAAAGATCCACAATGATTGGGGATAAAATTCCATTGGAAAGCATCTGAACGCGTCTCCTCCTGCTTAGGCTCAACCAAGAAAGAGGAAGGCTGGTCACAAAGAAAATTATCCCAGCTCACGAGTCAACAGTGACACCCTGAGTACAATTCCAAAACTACAAAAAAGTCATAAGGGACATGATTAAGAGGCATAAACTGCAGGAAATAAATAAAATAAATAAAAACAATTTAAAACAAGTGTTTACCTTCTATCCAATTTTTTTTTTTTAAGTTCCCATTTGACTCTGTCCAGATTATTAAATAAACTGTAGTTCGCGGGTTTCAATCAGGCAAATTCCTTCCTGGTTGACATGGCAACGGAGGACAATTTTAGAGATATAGCACAATTCATATCATAATCATAATATTGTGTCTTTTGAATTGAATTTGTTTATGGCAATACATTAATGTTATATCTTGGATGTTAAAAGTTGTTTAATGCAAACGCAATAGTTTTAATAATTGACTCTAAATTAGAGCAAATTCATTAAGTTTACAGCACCATAGACTGCATTTAGGACCTAAATTGAAACAGAAATGAAAGAAAAACCTGTCTAAAACATCCACCAAAGTAAATTAAACTTACTCCTCCACTAAATGTATTTCATGTCACTCTTTCTGAACATAGTGATGAACCTATTGCTCTCTGAAAGATGTTAAATGGTTAGAGGTCAAATCAGCACCAAGGAGAGCTCATACGAATTCAAGATAATATAAAATGTTGAAAAAGTAAAAAAAGGAAAAGTTCAGATTACAACAATATTTTACAAGACACACTACATCAAAATTGTATAAGACATACGATCATAAAACAGTCTCAGAAAAAATCCTCAAGCTGGCTGGCCACCCGGGCTTACAAAAAGGGGTCGAGACCACCCGCGGAGGGTGAGAAGGGAATTTTATATATATATATGTGTGTGTGTGTGTGTGTGTGTGTGTGTGTGGATCATCACTGTCGAACATAAAATAAACTACCATGGATTTTTTTTTTTATCAGTGTGGGTTAAAGCACTTACAAAACAATTTAATAATGCCTCACCAATGTTGAGGTTGTGGATCTCTGAAGTCCATTCTGCGCAGACTCAGTCCCAACGTCATCGACACTGACCAAACTTTCACTCATCGGCTGCATGTATTTAATGTCACTCTTTCTGGAGTCTGTGGTCCTGCACGTGTCGTAGTTGTACACGTGTGGGAGGGTCCCTGTGCCCAGAGTGTCTGAGTAACGTGGAGGATAATATGGGATCACTGGCAGATTGGAGTGATACAGGACACGAGACTGTCTCCATCTGTAGATTTTCACTGATATAATGACCACTACACACGTGATGAACAGAAAGGAGACTACAGCCAGAGCCAGCACTAAGTAAAAAGTCAGGTTGTCATTGTACTCCTTGTCGTGCGTAAAGTCAGTGAACTCAGACAGTACTTCAGGAAAGCTGTCCGCCACCGCCACGTTCACAATGACTGTAGCTGAACGAGAGGGCTGCCCGTTGTCCTCCACTATAACAGACAGTCTCTGTTTGACTGCATCTTTATCAGTCACTTGGCGGATAGTTCTTATTTCTCCATTCTGTGAGCCCACTTCAAACAGCGCCCTGTCTGCACCTTTCTGCAGTTTATAGGAGAGCCAGGCATTCTGTCCAGAGTCCACATCCACAGCCACCACTTTAGTGACCAGATAGCCCATATCTGCTGAACGAGGCACCATCTCAGCCACCAGAGAGCCCCCAGTCTGGACTGGGTACAGCACCTGAGGGGCGTTGTCGTTCTGGTCCTGAACCAGGACTTTCACAGTCACATTGCTGCTGAGAGGAGGAGAGCCTCCGTCCTGCGCCTTGATTACGCACATAAACTCTTTGGTTTGTTCATAATCGAATGATCTTGCGGCATTAATAACTCCTGTTTCTGAATTAACAGAGATATAACCGGATACAGGAGACCCACCGATGTCACATTCTTCTAAAATATATGACACACGCGCGTTCTGGTTTTCATCCGGGTCTTTGGCTGAGACAGTAAGCACAGAAAAACCCGGGTGAGTTATTCTCTGATAATGTCGCGCTGTAGTGCGCATGTGTGAACACTGGAGCGTTATCATTCACGTCGTCTGAGATCTTTAAGTGAAATATTTTATTCACTGAGAGTGGAGGTTTTCCTGAGTCAGAGGCGATTACTGTGATGTTAAATTCTGATAAACTCTCTCTGTCTAAAGGTGCATTAGTTACCAGCGCGTAATAGTTTCTAACATTAGACTTAATTTCAACCGCGGCACTTCCCTCCACTGCGCACCTCACCTGTCCGTTCTCACCTGAATCCAAGTCTTTAACATTAATTATACCGATGGTGGTTCCCACGGGAGAGTCCTCTGACACGGGACTAGTGAATGACATCACGTTTATGACAGGTGCATTGTCATTGACGTCAATTATGTCTATTTCTACTTTGCTTGTATCTGTCAGCCCACCTTGGTCTCTAGCTTCAACTCTAAACTCAATTTTCTTGTATTTTTCAAAGTCAACATTTTTAGCAACTGATATACATCCAGTGACTTCGTTTATTTCAAAGAAGTCAGACATTGGAGCATTTGATTTAGAAAAATAGTATGTTACGTGACCATTTGCTCCACTGTCTATGTCACTGGCATTTACTGTAACGACATGTGTTCCTATGGGTGCATTTTCAGTCACAGTTGCTTTATAAATACTCTGATTAAACACAGGCGCGTTGTCATTGGCATCTAAAACCACTATATTTATATTTACAGTTCCAGCTCTTTGAGGATTTCCACCGTCCACAGCAACTAGTTTTAGATTAAGGCGCGGCTGTTTCTCTCTGTCTAAAGCATTCTCAAGGACCATTTGAATGAACCTACTACCATCGGAGTTAAGATGTTGTTTAAAAACAAAATAATCATTTGGGCTTAAATTATAGTTCTTTAACCCATTTTCCTCTACGTCAGGATCCCGCGCAGCCTCCAGATCAAACCGTGATCCTATCAAGACTGATTCACTTATTTCAAAATCCAAGTCTTTACTGAGAAAAGTGGGCGCGTTGTCGTTTACATCCAGCACTTCTATAGTCACGGGGTGCAACTCCATCGGGTTTTCCAGTAAAATCTCAAACGTGAAGCTGCAGGGCGTCACGTCTCCACAGAGCTGCTCTCTGTCTATCCGCTCATTCACGACCAGAGTCCCTTTGTCTGTCTTCAGCTCGGCGTACTGAACATTTTCTCCTGTCACGATACGAGCTCGGCCTGAACGAAGCCTTTTTATGTCCAAACCCAAATCCTGTGCCACGTTACCGATAAGAGAGCCCTTCCTCATCTCCTCCGGGATTGAGTAGCGGATCTGTGCATCGACTTGAATCAAAAATAAAATCAAGAAAATACACGACGACATCGCTTGTACCGATGGCACAAAGATTCGCCGTTGCTTTGTAAATGCCATAATAAAACTCACCAACAGCCGACAAAAGAGATTAACAGAACAACCTTTGAAAATGTAACTTAAAAATGAAATCCTTGAAGTCTGAATGTCCTTTGACTTGAATGTTTTTTTTAACGATTGAGAAGAAGACTCAGTTTCCGCTCCTCTTCCTCAGAAAATATAAAGGAGGGGAAAACGCTGACCCAGAGTGCGCTCGAAAAAACTCCCAGGACAACAGCGTCCCTATGAGGTCAAAACATGAAACTGAGTACAATCTCAGGCTCCTTGATTAGTTTTGCTGTAACTCATCTCCTTTGAAATCGTTCGAGACAACACTAAATGTGCAAAAATAGAATGGTTCACACTATTGCAAAAGGCTTTGATTACAACTTTACATTACAATATTTTTTTCATTTCAGAACAAACACAAGCTTCAGCTTGAATGAAAATAGGAAATATCTAAACAAACAACAGAAATATGTTTAAATTCACGGAATAAAAAAAGGTTTTTAAACTGCTGTATGCATACATCTATAATGTACTGTACAAAGACACAAATTTGTGTTTATTATTTTACCCAAACGTGTATAGAATTAAAATGTATGTTGTGCACGATGAACAAAGAAGCTCCTTCGGATAAATGTGGCAATTTTCTCAAATATTTAACATTTCCTTTCAATATGGTCTACTCTGCTAAAAGAAAACTGTGATCTTCCTTTTCTTCAAGCTCATTACAAATGTAGACTGTGAAATTGAGCCCTTCAAATCCTTCAGGACCACTCTGGCCACCCTGGCAGAGCCATGTTTGAGCTTTATCCTTCTAGAAGAAGGTATCGTTCTTATGAATGCAAAATATCTTGTAACAGTACAAGCTTCTTCCCCATCTCCGTCACAACCTTTAACAAACAACTTTAAACTGTGATCTAGCACTTTAAATTGGCTCTTTTATAGTAACGTAATATTTTTAGATTTATATTTCAAACTGTCTGAATGTTTCTGGTACTTTCACTGTGTTGTAACTTCTGTCCATTGCTTGTTTATGTGGTTGTTTTTAAAGTTTTGCAGTGCACTTTTTCCAATGTAGTTTTCAACAGCAAATGGCAAATAATATTGACATTCAAAGGGTTAAACACTGTATCAAAACAGTGAAAGTTCACAACAAAAGATTAATCAAAGAGAATAAAATACATATATATATATATTTTTTTCTCAACATGCTGTAAACAAAATTTTAAATTTGGGCTTACCAGGGTCGAGGTTGTGGATCTCTGAAGTCCATTCTGCGCAGACTCAGTCCCGACATCATCAACACTGACCAAACTTTCACTCATCGGCTGCATGTATTTAATGTCACTCTTTCTGGAGTCTGTGGTCCTGCACGTGTCGTAGTTGTACACGTGTGGGAGAGTCCCTGTGCCCAGAGTGTCTGAGTAACGTGGAGGATAATATGGGATCACTGGCAGATTGGAGTGATACAGGATGCGAGACTGTCTCCATCTGTAGATTTTCACTGATATAATGACCACTACACACGTGATGAACAGAAAGGAGACTACAGCCAGAGCCAGCACTAAGTAAAAAGTCAGGTTGTCATTGTACTCCTTGTCGTGCGTAAAGTCAGTGAACTCAGACAGTACTTCAGGAAAGCTGTCCGCCACCGCCACATTCACAATGACTGTAGCTGAACGAGAGGGCTGCCCGTTGTCCTCCACTATAACAGACAGTCTCTGTTTGACTACATCTTTATCAGTCACTTGGCGGATAGTTCTTATTTCTCCATTCTGTGAGCCCACTTCAAACAGCGCCCTGTCTGCGGCTTTCTGCAGTTTATAGGAGAGCCAGGCATTCTGTCCAGAGTCCACATCCACAGCCACACACTTTAGTGACCAGATAGCCCACATCAGCTGAACGAGGCACCATCTCAGCCACCAGAGAGCCCCCAGTCTGGACTGGGTACAGCACCTGAGGGGCGTTGTCGTTCTGGTCCTGGACTAGGATCTTAACTGAGACCACTGAGGTCAGAGGAGGAGAGCCAGCATCACGCGCTGTAATATTAAATCCAAATGTTTTTATTTGTTCATAATCAAAGGATTTTGCTGCAGAAACCATTCCACTTTCTGCATTTACAGACACTACAGAAGATAGAGATGCACCATTAATGTTAATTTCTTCCAGGAAGTATGAAATCCGAGCATTTTGACCCCAGTCTGCATCAGTTGCACGCACAGTAAATATAGAAAATCCAGGTGAGTTATTCTCCGGCATTGTCCTAATATATTCTGACTCGTCAAAATTTGGGAAGTTATCATTGACGTCAGAAACTTTGACTTGAATTGTTTTTTGGTTTGAAAGCGGTGGTGAGCCTTGGTCAGTCACTGTTAGAGTAATATTATATTCTGACACACTTTCTCTGTCTAATCCTTCTTCTGTTACTATTGTATAGTAACCAGATAATGAAGATTCAATTTTAAAAGGTAAATCAGGATTTATAGAACACTCAACTACACCGTTTCTCTCTGAGTCGTCGTCATGAACATTAATAACAGCTAAAGTTGTGCCCAGAGGAGCATCTTCAGAGATTGTACTTGAAAATGACATGAGCTGTATAACAGGAGAGTTATCATTCACGTCAGCTATTTGGATAATAACTTTGCATGTATCTGAATGGCCTCCGTGGTCACTAGCCAAGACATTCAATTGATATGACTTAAATACTTCGTAATCTAGATTGCCTGTGACTTTAATTTCACCCGTTTTTTCTATTTACGTCGAACAACTGCTTGGCCTCTTTAGACACGCGAGAAAAAGAATACGTAACTTCACCATTGACCCCTTTATCTGCGTCATTTGCGCTGACGGTGGTGACCACAGTTCCTATTGCAGCGTTTTCTTGAACCTCAGCTTTATACACTTGTTTACCACAGACTGGTGCATTGTCATTTGCGTCTAATACAGTGATGTGAATACGCGCTGTTCCTGATCTCTGAGGCGCGCCTCCATCTGAAGCAACCAAAATCAGAGTATGCTCCTCATTTTTCTCTCGATCTAACGGAGTTTCCAAAACCATCTCCACAAACTTACTCCCGTCTGACTGTGTCTGCATTTCAAGTTTAAAATTATCAGATGGTTTTAGCATGTATTTTTGAATATCATTAAAACCCACATCAGGATCATCAGCTGTCTCCAACGAATAACGAGTCCCTGGTGCTGCAGTTTCAACAATTTTGAAAACGATTTCTTCTTTCGGAAAAGCAGGAGTATTGTCATTTACATCTGTTACCTCCACAGTGACACGATAAAGCTGAATAGGATTCTCCAAAATCACCTCAAAACTGAAGCTGCAGGGCGTTGTTTTCTTACACAGCTCCTCTCTGTCGATTTGCTCTTTGACAACAAGGATGCCTCTGTCTCGATTTAAATCAACATATTGTCGACTTCCTTTTGTCACAATCCGAGCATTCCCCGAGACCAATCTTTTTACATCTATTCCCAAATCCCCCGCAATATTTCCAACAAAAGACCCCTCTGGCTGCTCTTCGGAACGGAGTAACGCGCCTGTCCAGACACGGACTTCAGCGCAAAGAGACACAAAGAAACAGAGCGAGCCACTGCTCTCCGTGAACGAGTCTCCAAAATGAAGCCATTTGAACAAGATCCAGACAAAAAAAAAAAAGAGAGTAATAATCCGTTTAAAATATTACAAGAGAATAATAGTCAACTGTGTAAAAAGCCACAGTGAATCCCCGCAGCAGGAAATGACAGTCTTCTGTACAGCAAATGTAGAATGTAGAATAAGGGGAGGATCGTGACACACAATTACAACAACAGTCAACAGCGGCGCTCAGAGTCCGAACGAGGTAATGTGCCTGGCCCAGTCATTTACATATTACAAAAAAAAAAAAAAAACAGATGCATCGATCATGACAGATTATGATAAAGTATTACCTAATAATAGCATATAATATCATGTAATTAATAAATACCTAAACATAAAACTATGATCTTTATCATAATTTTTTATTTATTTTTTATTTGTAGTTTTCTTTAGGCTAATTCATTATTAATTAATGATGTATTTTTCTTGGATCACAAAAGTAATTAATCAAACACAGCAATAGATGTACTAAATATTCTTATAAAAGCAAACTGATTAAGTTTCAGTACCATAGACAGTGGTTTTGGACCTTAGCTGAAGCAGATATTTACTATACTATACAAGCTTTACATGCATTATTTGAGCCGGAAAGCTCTAAAGCTTTGTGTCAGAATATCTTCCTGTAAAGTTTCATCCATCGGCTGTGTTGCACGACCTGACTCACGTTCACCTTCATTTAAGACCAACGTTCTATAACAGTCCTTGGTTCAGTAATTGAAGCATTTTTCCATTCGGGCTCACGTTCTTAAAGGGACCTTACTATATTATTATATAGGTGCAGTGAAATTGCAAAATTACTCATCAAATAAGTATTCAAAATGTTTTAGCAATTTAAAGAAAATATCTATAAAATATTGCATCAAACAAATTTCAATGAGCTTGAACAGAAATATTGCATTTTAACTTTCAGAGTACTACACTCTCCCCCACTACAATATTGAAAGGTTGGTTAAAAAAACACACAAACACAACACACACACACCACACACACACACACACACAAAGTACACGTAAATCTTTAGCTTCTAACACTGAAAATACTATTCTGGTAGGTATGTCTTCTACAAGCCCACATATAATCACACATCAGGTGACTACAAATGCACGAGTACGGGACGAACAATTGACTAGAATTCCTGCCTTGATGAATCAATCAATTATAGGTATGTTGGTATCAGGTCACATATGGCTGTATCTATTTCAATTCATTTCATGTTTTGACATCTTATAATAGACAGAAATAGCCTATGGCCAAAGGTAGCGTTTATCTGAACAGGAAAAAACAAATAAGGGCATACAAATATTTATGTGGTTTTGGCTCATTGGAAAAGACTGAACAATAATTAACCTAAACATGAATGCATTTGCTATGAACCTATTCCTGTTTTTAGGGCTTAATCAGCGGATCAACTCCAAAAGGATATGTAATAGTGTGAGTCAGGTGCCATAGCGGGACTAGATCCAAACCCAGACCTGGACCTCCGCTGCTCAGACGTGGTGTGAAGTGGTTCGGCCTAAGCAGCGCTTAACAAGATCTGCGCTGTCTGGATTTTACTCCAACTCTGAAATAGCCGCGGCCAACGAGCATGGAGGATAGTACGGATCTGGTTAACTTGCCCGGATCGGTGGTCTTCTTACTTCCTGGACGGTATCCGTGCAACTTGGAACGCTTTGCTCCGCATCTAAACCAAGCACGCACGTGAGGAGGACTGCACCGAACCCGACCCAGGCTGCTGCGTAGAAGTCTCTTTACCCGCGCAGGGGACCAGCCACAGCGCGAGGATGTTACCATAGACACCAACAGCCTCTGACGCACCGGAACCTCCTGATGGTAGCCTGTCCTGTTTTATGTTTTTGTTTACACTGTGTAGGCCCGGTGGACAGGGCCTACTTAGAGTAGGGTAATTATCCGAGTTCACAAACTAAAACCGTAGTTTGAGAATGACTCTAGGATGAGAGTCGAAACGTCTTGTTTTTTCTAAAACAGTGTCCAGATGACTACTGGAGATTTTTCTTCAATGTAATCGTTCAGGTTACATTTTGAGAAGAGCGGAAAGAGTTGCACTTTATTTTTTTCAAGCACATAGAAAAGAAAATGTTAACAACTGTAACTATCAGGCAATTAAACTGATTCTGATTCTATATAATATTTAATACATTTAATGTGTATTGAACACTTATGTTAATGTTCAGAAGGGCAGTGTATTTTAAATAAATGTCATTTTAATTTCTATGTCAATTGCTTTTATCAACAACAGGAAATGTGAATTATTTAAGTAATTTAATACTTTTTTTTTTTTATAATAGTTTAAATAAATTATAGAATTGATGTTTGTAAAAGGTTAAAAATATAACCTTTATTATTAAACATGAGTTTTTAAAAAGTAGAAAAAAGAAACTGAACTATACTTAATATACATATAAGGTGAACTAATCATGTATTGTGTGATCAGTTATTACAATATGTTTGAGTTCTCTGAACTTATTCGGTTTACAGTGTAATACAATTATACTATAATAGATTAAGGGCTGTACTTTTGTGGAGTTAAGAGGGGTTTTCATGTGCAGTTTGGCGTATGTTCAAAGTTGGCGTACATAGTAGCCTACACCACCTCCGGAATTGGATTACGATTTGGGCAAACCGTGCGCTCATAAACATTAGGGACTGTCTCGTTTTGGTCGTGGATAGAAGTAGGCACTGATTTCGCCATATATGGATGTTTGATAAAAATGTAACTATTTCTAAAAATAGATATACATGTCGCTCTCCATGAAAAAAATATAAGTTCAGATGGTAATTCGGCAGCATCATAAGTTCTATGACAATATTAAAATAAAACGTTACGATTTGCGAACTGTTCAATAGACACAAAGCATTACATTTAAAATTGTACACAGTGTCAAAAAGCACAAGAAAAGTATGGATCATCATTATCAGGTATATGCACCCAACTAAACCAGTTAATTCAGGACGAGTGTGTTTAAGCGCATGCAATAATGCCTCACCAATGTTGAGGTTGTGGATCTCTGAAGTCCATTCTGCGCAGACTCAGTCCCGACGTCATCAACACTGACCAAACTTTCACTCATCGGCTGCATGTATTTAATGTCACTCTTTCTGGAGTCTGTGGTCCTGCACGTGTCGTAGTTGTACACGTGTGGGAGGGTCCCTGTCCCCAGAGTGTCTGAGTAACGTGGAGGTAATATGGGATCACTGGCAGATTGGAGTGATACAGGATACGAGACTGTCTCCATCTGTAGATTTTCACTGATATAAATGACCACGACACACGTGATGAACAGAAAGGAGACTACAGCCAGAGCCAGCACTAAGTAAAAAGTCAGGTTGTCATTGTACTCCTTGTCGTGCGTAAAGTCAGTGAACTCAGACAGTACTTCAGGAAAGCTGTCCGCCACCGCCACGTTAACAATGACTGTAGCTGAACGAGAGGCTGCCCGTTGTCCTCCACTATAACAGACAGTCTCTGTTTGACTGCATCTTTATCAGTCCACTTGGCGGATAGTTCTTATTTCTCCATTCTGTGAGCCCACTTCAAACAGCGCCCTGTCTGCGGCTTTCTGCAGTTTATAGGAAGCCAGGCATTCTGTCCAGAGTCCACATCCACAGCCACCACTTTAGTGACCAGATAGCCCACATCTGCTGAACGAGGCACCATCTCAGCCACCAGAGAGCCCCCAGTCTGGACTGGGTACAGCACCTGAGGGGTGTTGTCGTTCTGGTCTTGGACCAGGACTTTCACAGTCACATTGCTGCTGAGAGGAGGAGAGCCTCCGTCCTGCGCCTTGATTACACACATAAACTCTTTGGTTTGTTCATAAATGAGCGCGCAGCATTAATAACTCCTGTTTCTGAATTAACAGAGATATAACCGGATACAGGAGACCCGCCGATGTCACATTCTTCTAAAATATATGACACACGCGCGTTCTGGTTTTCATCCGGGTCTTTGGCTTGAGACAGTAAGCACAGAAAACCCGGGAGAGTTATTCTCTGATAATGTCGCGCTGTAGTGCGCACGTGTGAACACTGGAGCGTTATCATTCACGTCTGAGATCTTTAAGTGAAATATTTTATTCACTGAGAGCGGAGGTTTTCCTGAGTCAGAGGCGATTACTGTGATGTTAAATTCTGATAAACTCTCTCTGTCTAAAGGCGCATTAGTTACCAGCGCGTAATAGTTTCTAACATTAGACTTAATTTCAACCGCGGCACTTCCCTCCACTGCGCACCTCACCTGTCCGTTCTCACCTGAATCCAAGTCTTTAACATTAATTATACCGATGGTGGTTCCCACGGGAGAGTCCTCTGACACGGGACTTGTGAATGACATCACGTTTATGACAGGTGCATTGTCATTGACGTCAATTATGTCTATTTCTACTTTGCTTGTATCTGTCAGCCCACCTTGGTCTCTAGCTTCAACTCTAAACTCAATTTTCTTTTCTTTTTCAAAGTCAAAATTTTTAGCAACTGATATACATCCAGTGACTTCGTTTATTTTAAAGAAGTCAGCCATTGGAGCATTTTGATTTAGAAAAGAAGTATGTTACGTGACCATTTGCTCCACTGTCTATGTCACTGGCATTTACTGTAACGACATGTGTTCCTATGGGTGAATTTTCAGTCACAGTTGCTTTATAAATACTCTGATTAAACACAGGCGCGTTGTCATTTATATCTAAAACCACTATATATTTATATTTACAGTTCCAGATCTTTGCGGATTTCCACCGTCCACAGCCACTAGTTTTAGATTAAGGCGCGGCTGTTTCTCTCTGTCTAAAGCATTCTCAAGGACCATTTGAATGAACCTACTACCATCGGAGTTAAGATGTTGCTTAAAAACGAACAAATCATTTGGCCTTAAGTAATAGTTCTTTAACCCATTTTCCTCTACGTCAGGATCCCGCGCAGCCTCCAGATCAAACCGTGATCCTATCAAGGCTGATTCACTTATTTCAAAATCCAAGTCTTTACTGAGAAAAGTGGGCGCGTTGTCGTTTACATCCAGCACTTCTATAGTCACGGGGTGCAACTCCATCGGGTTTTCCAGTAAAATCTCAAACGTGAAGCTGCAGGGCGTCACGTCTCCACAGAGCTGCTCTCTGTCTATCCTCTCATTCACGACCAGAGTCCCCTTTGTCTGTCTTCAGCTCGGCGTACTGAACATTTTCTCCAGTCACGATACGAGCTCGGCCTGAACGAAGCCGTATTATGTCCAAATCCAAGTCCTGTGCCACGTTACCGATAAGAGAGCCCTTCCTCATCCTCCGGGATGAGTAGCGGATCTGTGCATCGACTTGAATCAAAAATAACAAGAAAAATACACGACGACATCGCTTGTACCAATGGCACAGAGATTCGCCATTGCTTTTTAAATGCCATAATAAAACTCCAACAACGGACAAAAGAGATTAAAAAAGAAAAAAACTGTGTAAATGTCAAGAAAAATCAAATCCTTGAAACTCTAATGTCCTTTGGCTTTAGAGTTTGTTAACCATGGAAAAGAAGAGTCAGGTTTTGATCCTTGTCCTCAGACAAAACGCAGTGATGGGAGGGGATAACTCGTATCCAGAGTGCGCTCAAAACAAGTTACAGGACAACAGCGTCCCTATGAGGCTATAAGACGAAACTGTGTGAATACAAACTGAGGCAGGCCACTTCATTACTGTTGTTGTTACTACTCAAATCATTTTACCATACTTGGGACAAAACCAAAATAAAGTAATGTAAAACATTTTTTAAAAAGCATAGTTACCAAATGGTCAGGGTGAGTTTTAATATTAACGACACGTTTTGGCTCATTTGGGAGAGTGCAATAGGAATTGAACTTTAAGGCAATGTGGATTCTGTAACTGCTTGTGTAAAATGCAGAAATTAATATGTAAAACACCTTGTTTTACTTAAGCAAGTCTTGGTCGGAGGAGTGGATGCACTGAATATTGTATTATGTACGAAATTGTATTTGAATATGGCCCATATCATTTCATTTATTTTTTCACTAAACTATTTTAGACAAAGCAATTGATTACAACATTAGATAATAAGATTATCTTCATTCCAGAGGAAAAAGGAGCATTCTTAACACATGAATATTAGGAAAGCTCTGAACAAACAACAGAAATATGTTTTTAATAATTGTAATCCGAAGAAAAATGAAAGGGAAAAAATATCTAAATATAACACAGTTTTTAGTTGTCATCTGCTGTGTGTGTGTGTGTGTGTGTGTGTGTGTGTGTGTGTGTGTGTGTATATATAAATCCGTTCATATAGAATAAATAGAATGAACAATTTTTTTTGAGTAATACTTAAATCAGCACCACGGACAGAGCTACAATAAACAAACGTTACAAAACATGGCAGGCCGCATAATATTTCAAGGAAACTGAGAAGGTTAACAACAAACTCTGGACAACTAGGAAAACAAGCTGAAATAAGAGCATTTTATCTTGTGCCATCAATCAGAATATGTTTTTAAATGACAACATGCAGTAGAATACATTTAAATGATGGGCTCACCAGAGTAGAAGTTGTGGATCTCTGCTGTCCATTCCGCATTGACTCTGTCCCATCGTCATCAACACTGACCAAACTTTCACTCATCGGCTGCATGTATTTAATGTCACTCTTTCTGGAGTCTGTGGTCCTGCACGTGTCGTAGTTGTACACGTGTGGGAGAGTCCCTGTGCCCAGAGTGTCTGAGTAACGTGGAGGATAATATGGGATCACTGGCAGATTGGAGTGATACAGGACACGAGACTGTCTCCATCTGTAGATTTTCACTGATATAATGACCACGACACACGTGATGAACAGAAAGGAGACTACAGCCAGAGCCAGCACTAAGTAAAAAGTCAGGTTGTCATTGTACTCCTTGTCGTGCGTAAAGTCAGTGAACTCAGACAGTACTTCAGGAAAGCTGTCCGCCACCGCCACGTTAACAATGACTGTAGCTGAACGAGAGGGCTGCCCGTTGTCCTCCACTATAACAGACAGTCTCTGTTTGACTGCATCTTTATCAGTCACTTGGCGGATAGTTCTTATTTCTCCATTCTGTGAGCCCACTTCAAACAGCGCCCTGTCTGCACCTTTCTGCAGTTTATAGGAGAGCCAGGCATTCTGTCCAGAGTCCACATCCACAGCCACCACTTTAGTGACCAGATAGCCCACATCTGCTGAACGAGGCACCATCTCAGCCACCAGAGAGCCCCAGTCTGGACTGGGTACAGCACCTGAGGGGCGTTGTCGTTCTGGTCCTGGACCAGGACTTTCACAGTCACATTGCTGCTGAGAGGAGGAGAGCCTCCGTCCTGCGCTTTGATTACGCACATAAACTCTTTGGTTTTGTTCATAATCAAATGAGCGCGCAGCATTAATAACTCCTGTTTCTGAATTAACAGAGATATAACCGGATACAGGAGACCCACCGATGTCACATTCTCTAAAATATATGACACAACGTGCGTTCTGGTTTTCATCCGGGTCTTTGGCAACGACATTAAGCACAGAAAACCCGGGTGAGTTATTCTCTGATAATGTCGCGCTGTAGTGCGCACGTGTGAACACTGGAGCGTTATCATTCACGTCTGAGATCTTTAAGTGAAATATTTTATTCACTGAGAGCGGAGGTTTTCCTGAGTCTGAGGCGATTACTGTGATGTTAAATTCTGATAAACTCTCTCTGTCTAAAGGCGCATTAGTTACCAGCGCGTAATAGTTTCTAACATTAGATTTAATTTCAACCGCGGCACTTCCCTCCACTGCGCACCTCACCTGTCCGTTCTCACCTGAATCCAAGTCTTTAACATTAATTATACCGATGGTGGTTCCCACGGGAGAGTCTTCTGACACGGGACTAATAAATGACATCACGTTTATTACGGGCGCATTATCGTTGACGTCAATAATCTCTATTTCAACTTTACAGGTATCCTGCCAGCCCACCTTGGTCTCTTTGGCTTCCACCCTGAATTCAATTTTTTTGTCTTTTTCAAAGTCAACTTCTTTAACCAAATATATATTTCCAGTAAACTTTTTGTATTTCAAAGAAATCCACAAAAAGTCCTTTTGTTTTTGTAAATGAATAAAATATGTGTGCATTTGTACCACTGTCAATGTCACTAGCATTTAGTGTTACAACATGTGTTCCTTTGGGTGTATTTTCCCTCAGAGTTGCTTTATAAATACTCTGATTAAACACAGGCGCGTTGTCATTGGCATATCTAAAACCACTATATTTTATATTGACTGTACCAGATCTTTGCGGATTCCCTCCATCCACAGCTACTAGTTTTAGATTAAGGTGTGGCTGCTTCTCTCTGTCTAACGCAGTCTGAAGGACCATTTGAATATAGTTACTACCATCGGTATTTACGTGTTGATTAAACACAAAATTGTGATTTGGATTTAAAATATAGTCTTTCAAACCATTTACTCCCACATCGGAATCATCTGCAACTTCCAGTTCAAAACGTGACCCAAGCGTTGCTGATTCACTTATTTCAAAATCCAAGTGTTTGCTCTGAAAAAGTGGGCGCGTTGTCGTTTACATCCAGCACTTCTATAGTCACGGGGTGCAACTCCATCGGGTTTTTCCAGTAAAATCTCAAACGTGAAGCTGCAGGCGTCACGTCTCCACAGAGCTGCTCTCTGTCTATCCGCTCATTCACGACCAGAGTCCCTTTGTCTGTCTTCAGCTCGGCGTACTGAACATTTTCTCCTGTCACGATACGAGCTCGGCCTGAACGAAGCCTTTTTATGTCCAAACCCAAATCCTGTGCCACGTTACCGATAAGAGAGCCCTTCCTCATCTCCTCCGGGATTGAGTAGCGGATCTGTGCATCGACTTGAATCAAAAATAAAATCAAGAAAATACACGACGACATCGCTTGTACCGATGGCACAAAGATTCGCCGTTGCTTTTTTAAATGCCATAATAAAACTCACCAACAGCCGACAAAAGAGATTAACAGAACAACCTTTGAAAATGTAACTTAAAAATGAAATCCTTGAAGTTGAATGTCCTTTGACTTGAATGTTTTTTAACGATTGAGAAGAAGACTCAGTTTCCGCTCCTCGTCCTCAGAAAATATAAAGGAGGGGAAAACGCTGACCCAGAGTGCGCTCGAAAAAACTCCCAGGACAACAGCGTCCCTATGAGGTCAAAACATGAAACTGAGTACAATCTCAGGCTCCTTGATTAGTTTAGCTGTAACTCATCTCCTTTGAAATCGTTCGAGACAACACTAAATGTGCAAAAAATAGAATGGTTCACACTATTGCAAAAGGCTTTGATTACAACTTTACGTTACAATATTTTTTTCATTTCAGAACAAACACAAGCTTCAGCTTGAATGAAAATAGGAAATATCTAAACAAACAACAGAAATATGTTTAAATTCACGGAATAAAAAAAGGTTTTTAAACTGCTGTATGCATACATCTATAATGTACTGTACAAAGACACAAATTTGTGTTTATTAATTTACCCAAACGTTTATAGAATTAAAATGTATGTTGTGCACGATGAACAAAGAAGCTCCTTCGGATAAATGTGGCAATTTTCTCAAATATTTAACATTTCCTTTCAATATGGTCCACTCTGCTAAAAGAAAACTGTGATCTTCCTTTTCTTCAAGCTCATTACAAATGTAGACTGTGAAATTGAGCCCTTCAAATCCTTCAGGACCACTCTGGCCACCCTGGCAGAGCCATGTTTGAGCTTTATCCTTCTAGAAGAAGGTATTGTTCTTATAAATGCAAAATATCTTGTAACGGTACAAGCTTCTTCCCCATATCCGTCACAAGCTTTAACAAAATACTTTAAACAATGATCTAGCACTTTAAATTGGCTCTTTTATAGCAACATAATATTTGTAGCATTGTATTTCACACTGTCTGAATGTTTCTGGTACTTTCACTGTGTTGTAACTTCTGTCCATTGCTTGTTTATGTGGTTGTTTTTTTAAAGTTTTGCAGTGCACTTTTTCCAATGTAGTTTTCAACAGCAAATGGCAAATAATATTGACATTCAAAGGGTTAAACACTGTATCAAAACAGTAAAAGTTCACAACAAAAAGATGAATCAAAGAGAATAAAATACATATATATATATTTTTCTCAACATGCTGTAAACAAAATTTTAAATTTGGGCTTACCAGGGTCGAGGTTGTGGATCTCTGAAGTCCATTCTGCGCAGACTCAGTCCCGACGTCATCAACACTGACCAAACTTTCACTCATCGGCTGCATGTATTTAATGTCACTCTTTCTGGAGTCTGTGGTCCTGCACGTGTCGTAGTTGTACACGTGTGGGAGGGTCCCTGTGCCCAGAGTGTCTGAGTAACGTGGAGGATAATATGGGATCACTGGCAGATTGGAGTGATACAGGATGCGAGACTGTCTCCATCTGTAGATTTTCACTGATATAATGACCACTACACACGTGATGAACAGAAAGGAGACTACAGCCAGAGCCAGCACTAAGTAAAAAGTCAGGTTGTCATTGTACTCCTTGTCGTGCGTAAAGTCAGTGAACTCAGACAGAACTTCAGGAAAGCTGTCCGCCACCGCCACGTTAACAATGACTGTAGCTGAACGAGAGGGCTGCCCGTTGTCCTCCACTATAACAGACAGTCTCTGTTTGACTGCATCTTTATCAGTCACTTGGCGGATAGTTCTTATTTCTCCATTCTGTGAGCCCACTTCAAACAGCGCCCTGTCTGCGGCTTTCTGCAGTTTATAGGAGAGCCAGGCATTCTGTCCAGAGTCCACATCCACAGCCACCACTTTAGTGACCAGATAGCCCACATCTGCTGAACGAGGCACCATCTCAGCCACCAGAGAGCCCCCAGTCTGGACTGGGTACAGCACCTGAGGGGCGTTGTCGTTCTGGTCCTGGACCAGGATCTTAACTGAGACCACTGAGGTCAGAGGAGGAGAGCCAGCATCGCGAGCTGTAATATTAAATCCAAACTTTTTATTTGTTCATAGTCAAAGGATTTTGCTGCAGAAACCATTCCACTTTCTGCATTTACAGACACAAAAGAAGATAGAGATGCACCATTAATGTTAATTTCTTCCAGGAAGTATGAGATCCGAGCATTTTGACCCCAGTCTGCATCAGTTGCACGCACAGTAAATATAGAAAATCCAGGTGAGTTATTTTCCGGTATTGTCCTAATATATTCTGACTCGTCAAACCTTGGGGAATTGTCATTGACGTCAGAAACTTTGACCTGAATTGTTTTTTCGGTCTGAAAGCGGTGGTGAGCCTTGGTCAGTCACTGTTAGAGTAATATTATATTCTGACACACTTTCTCTGTCTAATCCTTCTTCTGTTACTATTGTATAGTAACCAGATAATGAAGATTCAATTTTAAAAGGTAAATCAGAATTTATAGAACACTCAACTACACCGTTTCTCTCTGAGTCGTCGTCATGAACATTAATGACAGCTAAAGTTGTGCCCAGAGGAGCATCTTCAGAAATTGTACTTGAAAATGACATGAGCTGAATAACAGGAGAGTTATCATTCACGTCAGCTATTTGGATAATAACTTTGCACGTATCCGAATAGCCTCCATGGTCACTAGCCAAGACATTCAATTGATATGACTTAAATACTTCGTAATCTAGATTGCCTGTGACTTTAATTTCACCCGTTTTTCTATTTACGTCAAACAACTGCTTGGCCTCTTTAGAGACCCGAGAAAAAGAATACGTAACTTCACCATTGACCCCTTTATCTGCGTCATTTGCGCTGACGGTGGTGACCACAGTTCCTATTGCAGCGTTTTCTTGAACCTCAGCTTTATACACTTGTTTACCACAGACTGGTGCATTGTCATTTGCGTCTAATACAGTGATGTGAATACGCGCTGTTCCTGATCTCTGAGGCGCGCCTCCATCTGAAGCAACCAAAATCAGAGTATGCTCCTCATTTTTCTCTCGATCTAACGGTGTTTCCAAAACCATCTCCACAAACTTACTCCCGTCGGACTGTGCTTGCATTTCGAGTTTAAAATGATCAGATGGTTTTAGCATGTATTTTTGAATATCATTAACACCCACATCAGGGATCATCAGCTGTCTCCAACGAATAACGAGTCCCTGGTGCTGCAGTTTCAACAATTTTGAAAACGATTTCTTCTTTCGGAAAAGCTGGAGTATTGTCATTTACATCTGTTACCTCCACAGTGACACGATAAAGCTGAATAGGATTATCCAGAATCACCTCAAAACTGAAGCTGCAGGGCGTTGTTTTCTTACACAGCTCCTCTCTGTCGATTTGCTCTTTGACAACAAGGATGCCTCTGTCTCGATTTAAATCAACATATTGTCGACTTCCTTTTGTCACAATCCGAGCGTTACCAGAGACCAATCTTTTTACATCTATTCCTAAATCTCCAGCAATATTTCCAACAAAAGACCCCTCTGGCTGCTCTTCGGGAACGGAGTAACGCGCCTGTCCAGACACGGACTTCAGCGCAAAGAGACAAAGAAACAGAGCGAGCCACTGCTCTCCGTGAACGAGTCTCCAAAACGAAGCCATTTGAACAAGATCCAGAAAAAAAAAAAAGAGAGTAATAATCCGTTTAAAATATTACAAGAGAATAATAGTCAACTGTGTAAAAAGCCACAGTGAATCCCCGCAGCAGGAAACGACAGTCTTCTGTACAGCAAATGTAGAATGTAGAATAAGGGGAGGATCGTGACACACAATTACAACAACAGTCAACAGCGGCGCTCAGAGTCCGAACGAGGTAATGTGCCTGGCCCAGTCATTTACATATTACAAAAAAAAACAAACAGATGCATCGATCATGACAGATTATGATAAAGCATTACCTAATAATAGCATATAATGTCATGTAATTAAAAAATATCTAAACATAAAATAATTATCATTATCATAATTATTGATAATGTATTTTATTGTATTTGTAGTTTTCTTTAGCCAATTAATTATGAATTAGTATTGTATCTATTTTGGATCACAAAATTAATCAAACACAGCAAAATGATTAAGTTTCAGTACCATAAACAGTAGTTTTGGACCTTAGCTGAAGCAGATATTTACTATACTATACAAGCTTTACATATGTTATTTGAGCCTGAAAGCTCTAAAGGTTTTGTGTCAGAATATCTTCCAGTACAGTTTCATCCATCGGCTGTGTTGCACGACCTGACTCACGTTCACCTTCATTTAAGACCAACGTTCTAATAACAGTTAGCATTTTTTTCCTTTCGGTCTCACGTTCTTAAAGGGACCTTACTAGGTGCAGTGAAATTGCAAAATTACTCATCAAATAAGTATTTGATTTGTTTTAGCTATTTAAAGAACAGATCTATAACATATTGCATATAACACATTGTAATGAGCTTGAAAATAAATATTGCATTTTATCTTTCAGAGTGCTACACCCTTCCCCACTAAACTAATGAAACTTTGGGTAAAAAAAATAAATAAAACATGAAATACCTTTAGCTTCTAACACTGAAAATACTATTCTGGTAGGTATGTCTTCTACAAGCCCACATATAATCACACATCAGGAGACTACAAATGCACGAGTACGGGACGAACAATTGACTAGAATTCCTGCCTTGATGAATCAATCAATTATAGGTATGTTGGTATCAGGTCACATATGGCTGTATCTACGTGAATTCATTTAATGTTTTGGCAAATGTTTGTTGGTGCACCAGAGGTCGCATGGCATTTATGAACATGGACGTACTCTGGTGATAAATGTGGCGCCTGAATATCAGCGTAATTTGAATAAAACGCTCCGAAATATTCATGTGGCCTCACCCGTGGGATTTACGGCATGCGCGCACGGAATAGACTATGGCCAAATGTAGTGTTTATCTGAACAGGAAATAACGAGTAAGGGCATGAAAATAATGATGTGGTTTTGGCTCATTGGAAAACACCGAACAATAATTAACCTAAACATGTATGCATTTGCTATGAACTTATTCGTGTTTTTAGGGCTTAATCAACGGATCAACTCCAAAAGGATATGTAATAGTGTTAGTCAGGTGCCATAGCGGGACTAGATCCAAACCCAGACCTGGACCAGCGGAGCAGCTCTAGTTCATATCGGGCTCAGACGTGGCGTGAAGTGGTTCGGCCTAAGCAGAGTTTACCGTAGGCGAGCAAAGGACGAGCCGTTCTGAACAAGATCTGCCGAACCGGGCAGCGGATCTGCGCTGTCTGGATTTCACTCCAACTCTGAAATAGCCGCGGCCCAGAGCGCGGAGGACAGTACGGATCTGGTTAACCTGCCTGGACCGGCGGTGGTCGAGCTTCTCTTCTTACTTCCTCGACGGTATCCGTGCAACTTGGAACGCTTTGCTCCGCATCTAAACCAAGCACGCACTTGAGGAGGACGGCACCGAACCCGACCCAGACTGCTGCGTAGAAGTCTCTTTACCCGCGCAGGGGACCAGCCACAGCGCGAGGATGTTACCACAGACACCAACAGCCTCTGACGCACCGGAACCTCCTGATGGTAGCCTGTCCTGGTTTATGTTTTTGTTTACACTATGTAGGCCCGGTGGACAGGGCCTACTTAGAGCAGGGTAATTATCCGAGTTCTCAAACTAAAACCGCAGTTTGAGAATGATTCTTGGATGAGAGTCGAAACGTCTTGTTTTTTTCTAAAACAGTGTCCAGATGACTACTGGAGATTTTTCTACAATGTAATCGTTCAGGTTACATTTTGAGAAGAGCGGAAAGAGTTGCACTTTATTTTTTTCAAGCACATAGTTTAATTCCCTGATATCTACAGCTGTACACATTTTCTTATCATATTTCTGATTCTGTGCAATATTTAATACATTTAATGTGAATTGCACTGTTATCATAATGTTCAGAAAGGCAGTGTATTTGAAACAAATGTTTTTATTTTCATTTCTAGGTCAAGTGCTTTTGTCAACAAAAGTGAATGTGAATTATTTAAGTTATACTTTGTTATAATTGAGTTTAAATAAATTACAAAATTTATGTTTGTAAAAGATTAAAAATATAACCTTTATTATTAAACATATTGAGTTTTTAATAAGTAAAACAAATCGGAACTATACTCAAAATACTTAAAAGGCATGTTTGAGTTCACTGAACGTATTCGGGTTTACAGTGTAATACAAATAGATCACAGGGCTGTACGTTTTAGTTAAGAGTGTTTTCATGTGCAGTTTGGCGTTTGTTCAAAGTTGGCGTAAATAGTAGCCTACACCACCTCCGGAATTGGTTTACGATTTGGGCAAACCGTGCGCTCATAAACATTAGGAAGTGTCTCGTTTTGGTCGTACGGAGGCGTATAGGCAATGATTTCGCCATATACGGATGTTTGAAAAAAGAGGGCCAATGTCACTATTTCTGAAATTAGACATACATTTATCGCTCTCCGTGAATAAATATACGTTCAGATGTTAAATCAGCAGCATCATAAGTTCTAAGACAATATTAAAAAGAAAACGTTGTGATTTGCGAACTGTTCAATAGACACAAGGTAGTCACATTAAAATAGAATTGAGTGTCACAAAGCACAAAACAATGAATATGGATCATCACTATCAGGTATATGCACCAACTAAACCAGTTAATTCAGGACGAGTGTGTGTGTTTATGATGCCTCACCAATGTTGAGGTTGTAGATCTCTGAAGTCCATTCTGCGCAGACTCAGTCCCGACGTCGTCAACACTGACCAAACTTTGACTCATCGGCTGCATGTATTTAATGTCACTCTTTCTGGAGTCTGTGGTCCTGCACGTGTCGTAGTTGTACACGTGTGGGAGGGTCCCTGTGCCCAGAGTGTCTGAGTAACGTGGAGGATAATATGGGATCACTGGCAGATTGGAGTGATACAGGACGCGAGACTGTCTCCATCTGTAGATTTTCACTGATATAATGACCACTACACACGTGATGAACAGAAAGGAGACTACAGCCAGAGCCAGCACTAAGTAAAAAGTCAGGTTGTCATTGTACTCCTTGTCGTGCGTAAAGTCAGTGAACTCAGACAGCACTTCAGGAAAGCTGTCCGCCACCGCCACGTTCACAATGACTGTAGCTGAACGAGAGGGCTGCCCGTTGTCCTCCACTATAACAGACAGTCTCTGTTTGACTGCATCTTTATCAGTCACTTGGCGGATAGTTCTTATTTCTCCATTCTGTGAGCCCACTTCAAACAGCGCCCTGTCTGCACCTTTCTGCAGTTTATAGGAGAGCCAGGCATTCTGTCCAGAGTCCACATCCACAGCCACCACTTTAGTGACCAGATAGCCCACGTCTGCTGAACGAGGCACCATCTCAGCCACCAGAGAGCCCCCAGTCTGGACTGGGTAACAGCACCTGAGGGGCGTTGTCGTTCTGGTCCTGGACCAGGACTTTCACAGTCACATTGCTGCTGAGAGGAGGAGAGAGCCTCCGTCCTGCGCTTTGATTACGCACATAAACTCTTTGGTTTGTTCATAATCGAATGAGCGCGCAGCATTAATAACTCCTGTTTCTGAATTAACAGAGATATAACCAGATACAGGAGACCCGCCGATGTCACACATTCTTCTAAAATATATGACACACGCGCGTTTCTGGTTTTCATCCGGGTCTTTGGCAGTGACACTAAGCACAGAAAAACCGGGGGCGTTATTCTCTGATAATGTCGCGCTGTAGTGCGCATGTGTGAACACTGGAGCGTTATCATTCACGTCTGAGATCTTTAAGTTAAATATTTTTATTCACTGAGAGTGGAGGTTTTCCTGAGTCTGAGGCGATTACTGTGATGTTAAATTCTGGTAAACTCTCTCTGTCTAAAGGCGCATTAGTTACCAGCGCGTAATAGTTTCTAACATTAGACTTAATTTCAACCGCGGCACTTCCCTCCACTGCGCACCTCACCTGTCCGTTCTCACCTGAATCCAAGTCTTTAACATTAATTATACCGATGGTGGTTCCCACGGGAGAGTCTTCTGACACGGGACTTGTGAATGACATCACGTTTATGACAGGTGCATTGTCATTGACGTCAATTATGTCTATTTCTACTTTGCTTGTATCTGTCAGCCCACCTTGGTCTCTAGCTTCAACCCTAAACTCAATTTTCTTTTCTTTTTCAAAGTCAACATTTTTAGCAACTGATATACATCCAGTGATTTCGTTTATTTTAAAGAAGTCAGCCATTGGAGCATTTGATTTAGAAAAGAAGTATGTTACGTGACCATTTGCTCCACTGTCTATGTCACTGGCATTTACTGTAACAACATGTGTTCCTTTGGGTGCATTTTCAGTCACAGTTGCTGCTTTATAAATACTCTGATTAAACACAGGTGCGTTGTCATTGGCATCTAAAACCACTATATTTATATTTACAGTTCCAGATCTTTGCGGATTTCCACCGTCCACAGCGACTAGTTTTAGATTAAGGCGCGGCTGTTTCTCTCTGTCTAACGCGTTCTGAAGGACCATTTGAATGTAATTACTGCCATCTTGATCTAGATGTTGCTTAAAAACGAAAATTTTCATTTGGGGATAAGACATAGTTGCGCAGCAGGAATTTTCTCCAACATCTGCATCCCGCGCAGTCTCCAAATCAAAGCGTGATCCAAGCGTGGCTAATTCACTTATTTCAAAGTCCAAGTGTTTGCTCTGAAAAGTGGGCGCGTTGTCGTTTACATCCAGCACTTCTATAGTCACGGGGTGCAACTCCATCGGGTTTTCCAGTAAAATCTCAAACGTGAAGCTGCAGGCGTCACGTCTCCACAGAGCTGCTCTCTGTCTATCCTCTCATTCACGACCAGAGTCCCTTTGTCTGTCTTCAGCTCGGCGTACTGAACATTTTCTCCAGTCACGATACGAGCTCGGCCTGAACGAAGCCTTTTTATGTCCAAACCCAAGTCCTGCGCCACGTTACCGATAAGAGAGATAAGAGAGCCTTCCTCATCTCCTCCGGGATGGAGTAGCGGATCTGTGCATCGATTTGAATCAAAAATAACATCAAGAAAAAACACGACGACATCGCTTGTACCGATGGCACAAAAGAATCGCCATTGCTTTTTAAATGCCATGATAAAACTCAACAATAGCCGACCAAAGGGATTACAAAATAATAATATCAAGCTTTGTAAATGTAACTCAAAAATCCAATTCTAGGAAGCAGAACATCTTTTGGCTTTAGTGTTAAACGATTGAAAAGAAGACTCCGCATCCCATAGAAAAAAACAAGGGGATGGGAGGGGATAACACAGACCCAGAGAGCGCTAAAAACAAGTCACAGGACAACAGCGTCACTATGAGGCCAAAAGACTAAACTGTGTCAGTATAAATAATAAAACAAATTTAGGCAGTTCATTAGTTTTGTTTTTAATCAATTCCTTTGACTGTATTTGGAGCAACAATAAATGTGCAAACGAATGGTTCGTATTCAAGCAAAAGTCAATGATTATAACATTACATAATATATTTTATTTTATTTTGTTCAGAGAAAACACAAGCATCATATATAAATAAGGAAATCTCTAAACAAACGATAAATATTTGTTTTTTAACTAACTGCCAAAAGAAGGATAAATGATGATGATGATGATGATGATGATGATGATGATGATGATTTTTAGTTTTTTTTCCCCACAATGAACACTCCTTGACGAATGAGGGATTACACTGACATGACATGATGATAAAAAGACACAATATTAAAAGGTTGTTAGTTATTCATCTGATGTATGTGTATATCCATAATATAGTCACTATATAATACATTTTTGAGTTTTTGACTGACATGGTTTATTGATAAAGAAATTAAAATATGTTCAGTGGAAATCAAATCAGTACCATGGACAGAGCTACAACGAGCAAAGTGACAAAATGTGGCAAGACGCTCATATTTAAGAGTTCCAAGGAAAATTAGAAAGTTAACTACAAACAATAAACCTAATTGAAAATGAATGTACTCTCACTGTAATTAGAGATTGAGTTTAATTCAACAACTGCAATAGGCAAAAAAATATATATACATATAAAATGAGCTCACTAGGGTCAAGGATGTGGATCTCTGATTTCCATTCTGACATCATCAACACTGACCAAACCTTGACTGTTTGACAATTGTATGTATGTAGGAGAGTCCTTGTGCCAAGAGTATCTGAAATGACAAAACTGCCAGAGCCAGCAAGCAAGCAAGTAGTAAAAGTCATCGTACTCCTTGTGCTTAAGTCAGTGAACTCATACAGAACTTCAGGAAAGCTGTCCGCCACCGCCACGTTAACAATGACTGTAGCTGAACGAGAGGGCTGCCCGTTGTCCTCCACTATAACAGACAGTCTCTCTGTTTGACTGCATCTTTATCAGTCACTTGGCGGATAGTTCTTATTTCTCCATTCTGTGAGCCCACTTCAAACAGCGCCCTGTCTGCGCCTTTCTGCAGTTTATAGGAGAGCCAGGCATTCTGTCCAGAGTCCACATCCACAGCCACCACTTTAGTGACCAGATAGCCCACATCTGCTGAACGAGGCACCATCTCAGCCACCAGAGAGCCCCCAGTCTGGACTGGGTACAGCACCTGAGGGGCGTTGTCGTTCTGGTCCTGGACAAGGATTTTCACAGTCACATTGCTGCTGAGAGGAGGAGAGCCTCCGTCCTGCGCTTTGATTACACACACAATCTCTATGGTTTGTTCATTATCAAATGAGCGTACTGTACCTTTTTCCAGAGTCGAAGGTGATTATTGTAATGTTCAATTCTGATAAACTCTCTCTTTTAAATGTGCATGAGTTACCAGCACGTAATAGTTTCCAACCCCATTCACCTGACATGGTGCCGGAGCAGCAACATGTGTGAATGAAGCCAGAACTGAAGTCCCTGAATTCTTGATCTGGCAATTTCCCAGGTAAATTGCCAGGACAAATGCAAGGAGGGTGTATGTGTGAATAAAGCCAGACATTCCCCACTACCACTGCTTCTTTGTGTGGTTTCCTTGGTTACATTGTGCAGTCAATTTCCATTTTCATGTGATTTAAATGATGCAGCACATTACTATCATGATACAATGCAGAGAGACAAATGCCAGGTTAAGTGTGAACAGAGCCGACCCAGCAATGTTTTGGGATGGAAGCATGTGTGAATGGGTGTCAGAGCTGAGTGTTCTGGCAATCGGCACATGTCAATTTACTGTGAACTATGTGTGAATGGGGCTTAACATTACAGCCGCATTGTTGTTGATGTCAATAATATTTATTTCTACTTCACAAATGTCTGTCAATCTTCAATTTTCCTTTGTCTTCACGTCAACCCTGAACTCCACTTTTTTGTCCGTCTCATAATCAGTTTCTTTCAAGCCATAAATACCCCCAGTGCCTTGATTTAGGTCAAAGATATCTGCGACTGGTGCTTTTGAAAAATTGTAAGTTACCTGATCGTTTTCTGCATCATCTTCCTCATCTGCATTTACTGCGACAATTAAAGTCCTTTTTGGTGAAATTTCAGTCATCGATACTTTATAAATATTCTGATTAAACAAATGGGCATTGTTATTTTATCGTACCAGATCATTGTGGACTTCCACAGCCACTAGAATGAACTTACTCCCATTGGTTTTAGCATGCTTCTTAAAAACAAAATGATCTTTTGGAGTTAACTGACAGCTTTGCATCTATTTTCTCAGAATCGACTTGAAAATAACACCAAGAAACTCAATGGTAAAAAAGGCACGAAGAATCACCACCTTAATCTTCCGTTCCCAGGGTGTTTTTGAAATGCCATATTAACTAGGTTTCATCCAGTTCCAAACTCTAAAAGATTAATAGAATTTGTTTATTTTATCTGTTTCTTAGTAGAAAGTAGCTGGGACAAGCTTCACTTGTCGCTGCAAAGATGGGATGGTTCAAGTGATGCACAGAACAGTTGATTTGATCTCACTGAGCAACAGCGTCGCCATGAGGACACAAAAAAGACACAAATTAGGCTTTATTCACTTTTACAGTGAGATCCCCTTGCAGCTGTCCATATGGTAACTGTCAGTGATTGGTTTAACGTTAAATGTGCTTTTTGAATGAATCCAACATGTTGTATTTATTTTATTTACCATTTTATAGCCTATTTAGCCTCCAATAATGATTAATTGCGTAGGCTAACTTTTCAAATGTGGTTATTCTGAGTAGGTCTATACCAACTCATAACAGGGCAACCACATTTGAAAAGTTAGGGTAAATTGCAACTGTCAACTGGACTGAAAGAGCAAATATAATAACCAGCCAAATAATAAATCTACTATTCTCATTTTGGTAGACTAGAAGTAAATGTCAAGTCCAGTGTCTCCTTCAAAAGTTAGTATGTCACTACAGCGTACACATTCTAAAACGTTATGTAAGTATTCAGCATATACATACCCCAAATGTAAAATGTACGAGGCATAATAACATATATAATAACAATATGTTTATCTATCCACGGTGCTAAATCCCTAGCAACTGAAGACTAAAAGAACTAAAAGAAGAGAGCACATTACGCCGGTGCTCGAGTCTCTTCACTGGCTCCCTGTCGAGTTTAGAATCAAATTCTAAATCCTCCTCCTGATTTACAAAGCCATAAATGACCTGGCCCCATCCTACCTTAAAGAGGCTATAGTACCTTATCATCCAAACAGAGCACTTCGCTCTCAAAATGCTGGACTTCTGGTGGTCCCAAGAGTCTCTAAAAGCACAGTAGAAGGTAGAGCGTTTAACTACCAAGCTCCTGTGTTATGGAATCAGCTTCCTGTCCATGTTAAAGAGGCCGACACAGTCTCTTCATTTAAGACCAGGCTTAAAACATTCCTCTTTGAAATCGCTTATGGTCAGGCCAGTTAGGAACAGAAATACAATTTTGAATCGCTATGGAAACTGTCTTCTGATGAAATCTTCTTTTTTTATAACAATAAAAAAATAACAATATTATTGGGACGCTTTGTTTTAAGTAAAAGAAGGATTTACATTGGTAAATACGCATGCATTTTTCATTACTCTTTATCTGTAGATTTTAATGATCGTGATAGTTCAGCTGAGCTCTGCTCCGCTGATCCACTGACTCACACAGTGACCTACATTTGAGCCAAGGAATTAGTGCAAGCCGAGAATTACAAAGACTTCCATCAACTACTGCTGAATATTACAGCTTTTTGATCTATTAAAATGCATGTCACTTTCTCATGTAATATAAATTCTGCACAACAACACAGCACTTATTGAGCTATGATTGCACCATAGTTCTGTAAATGATGAAGGTTGAACAAATGTGATCGTTTGAGAAAGCCATTGTGTTCCCTCCACATGCTTTGTGATTACTGATAAGTCATCAGGAAATAAATGAGAGAAGAGGTAGATGCAATGTGCGAGAGGATATTGAAATGAAAATGTATTGAAAGAAACTGAGTAGAGCTTAAGCAAGCTAGATAAAGTCCTCTTACCTGCTGGAAGGTCACGTAGCGTTCCCATGAGAAAATATGCAAAAAACACAAAAAAGTTTATCAGCATGACATTTCTGTTAATAATTGTTAATAATAATAATAATAACAATTTAACAGTGCCTAGACACCCAACAACATTTTATAAGAGATTAGAAGACACAAACATAAAACAAATGGTATTACATTAAACAGCAATAAAGAAAAACTCACAGTCAATCAGAGGAAAAACGTTATCAGATGGGTTTTGAGTTTGCAACTCTGTTAAACCTCACAATCAAAGAAATGTGGTGATGGGTTGAAACACGTTGTGTATTTTCTTCTCAATTTGCCATCATTTTAAACTAAATATTTGGTAGAGAGAGAGAGACAGAGAGAGAGAAACAGTGCTGAATGGAAAAGGGGAGCTGTCCCTGGTGCTGGTAAAACAGAAAAAATGCACTATTCAGAATATTTTTTTTCTGTCCCTCCTCTATTCTCATTAAGCACAGGAGTCAATGAGACAGAAGTTATTTTTATTAATACATACTCATCAACTATGTCAACAAAGAGAAAGAAACAAAGTTGTATTCAGTAGATTACATGAAGAGTCCCAAGAAAACAGGTTGCAAAGTCCACCAAAGTGAAGACAAACAATATAGTAATAATAATAATATAATACAGGAATTATTTTATAACGCTCTTACATATATGCCACAAATACAGAAATAATTCCACAAAAACAAAACAAAACAACACAACACAATGCATTTATTAATTATGAATTTCAATCATAAAAGCCTTAAATAAATGTATAGATTATGCATGTATGCATGTATGCATGCATGTATGTATTTATATTTTTTACGTAACCACATAGAATGGATGCTGTGCACCTGCCCTGACAACGGGAGGTCGGTCTACACTTGTGCGCCTCAAGGTGCTTTTCTGGTAAGCAGCACTTCGATTCTTTAGTGTGTCTGTGTCTGTGTTTGAGCTGAATCGAAAGTCACCTCTCCACGAGCCTGTCGTTAAAAATGGATCAAAGCGTTCATCATTTAAGAGAGTCCCGCAATGACTAAATTCTGCAAAAGAAGGTGGGCAATAGGTGGTGGGAAATACAGGGAGAGACATGCTATTTGAACGGTGAATGTAACTACGCTTACAAAGTTGAGCATAAAAAAACCCACCAATAAAAAGTATAAAAAGACAAGAAATAATTGAAAGTGCTACTATCAAATAAAGTGTTAAGTTATGGCTGTCCTGAGATTCTTCATTAAACTCAAATAATTCATTTAAAACTGGCAACCCAGAGGTAATTCCAATGTTTATTGTACATGTGACAGAAAGAGTTTTGGGCCCATTGTCGCTTACTAAAATGACCAAACTATGCTTCGCTTCATCATTTTCCATAAATACTCGGACTGTTCTAATTTCACCTGTGTGCAGACCAATACTAAACAAATGAGGATCAGTTGCGGTGATTATTCTATAAGACAGCCAAGCATTGTGACCCGAGTCGCCATCAACGGCCACCACCTTCGTGACCAGGTAACCTCTGGGTGCGTCAACAGGAACCAACTCTTCAGCAAGAAACCCACTGCTCTGGACAGGATACAAAACAACAGGTGCATTGTCGTTTTGATCTTGGATAAAAATATTAACTGTGCAGCTGGAGGAAAGAGGCGGTTTACCCCCATCCTGGGCTATTATGACTATCTGGTAGTGCACTGAGTTTTCATAATCAAAGGGGCGAGCAGTGAAGACCTTCCCTGTTTCTGAATTGATGGTAAAAAATGAGGCATCTTCTGTGTTTGTGTGCTTTGAAATTTGATACTGTATTTTGGAATTTGAGGAAGCATCAGGATCTTCTGCTTTTACTGATAAAACGTAAGTGCTAACTGGCTCATTCTCTAAAACACTTGCAATAAAGTCTTTTTGTGTAAAAGTCGGAGAGTTGTCATTTATATCACTGACCGTAACTGTTAATATTTTAAAGCTTGAGAGAGCAGGAGAACCTCCATCAGTGGCAAAAATTGTAATGTTATATTGTGCTTGAATTTCTCTGTCTAAAACACCATCAGTAACCAACATAAAGTAATTTTTGACATCTGATACAAGCTTAAAAGGAACATTTTCTGTTATGACACATGTAACATGCCCACTGCTCCCCGTGTCCAAGTCATACACATTGATGAGCGCAACCATGGTCCCAGAGTTGCAGTCCTCCAGTACGGTAGCAGAGGCTGACTTAATTTCAACCACAGGTTTGTTGTCATTTGTGTCAATTATGTCAATTTTGATCTTGCAGTGTGATGTCTGACCACCCCCATCCTTTGCCTGGACATCTAGTTCGTAGGTATTTGCCACTTCAAAGTCAATAACACCTGCGACAAGGACCTCTCCGTTCGCATGGTTCATTTCAAATAACTCCCCTATTGTGTGACGGAAAGAGTAGGTGATAGTCCCATAAAGACCGTCATCAGCATCCGTAGCGTTTAATCTGACAATTATAGTACCCATGGGCGAGTTTTCCGGTACAGAAACTTTGTAAACACGCTGGGTGAAAACTGGGACATTGTCATTTGCATCCAAAACACGGACAAGGATAGAGGCCGTCCCAGATCTGGCCGGATTTCCCCCGTCTATGGCATTGATTTTTAGTACATGTTCTCGTTGTGTTTCGTAATCTAAAATGTTTTTCAAAACTAGTTCAGGATAAATAACGCCATTTATTTGAGTACTGTGTTCCAAAATAAAATGATCGTTTGGAGTCAATTTGTAACTACGCACAGAATTGGTACCCAAGTCTGGATCCTGGGCACTCTCTAATGGAAACCTTCGTCCAATGTCGCTAGATTCAAGTATATCTAACTTCATTTCCTCGGTAGCATATACGGGGCTGTTATCGTTCACATCGTCAATTTCCAAAACTAGACTGTGCGCTTGAAGAGGATCCTCAAGTAAAAGCTGATAGTGCAGGGTGCAGGCAGACGCTTGGGCGCACAGCTCCTCCCGGTCTATGCGCTGGCTGATCTTCAGATTTCCCGACGCAATGTCCATTTCAAATAGTCGAACCGTGCCTTCTGAAACAACATGGGCTCCGCGAGCACGAAGGTCCATAACTCTCAGTCCTAAATCTCGAGCCACATTTCCAATAACGTATCCACTCGGCAGTTCCTCTGGAAGCGCATATCGGACTTCTCCAGAAGATGCAGAGAAAAGGAGGCCAAGTAACCAAAATAAATGGTCTCGCTGGTCCATGGTTAGTAAAATATTAGTATGTGGTCTACATTCAATGATCAAAACTGTTCTGCAGTTTACCAACTCACTGCTTTGCCTTTTCTGTGGCTGTGTGTTAATCATGCTCTATTAAAGAGAGCTGTCGGTTTACACGCCTCTCGCTCTACATCCCCATTTCTGCCCCGTGCTGCCACTCACACACTGTTGTACACACGCACACACTCACACACTGTTGTACACGTGCACACGCACGCACACGCACGTCCTCAATTTCTGCGGCAGTTCACAGTATCATCTTGTAATATGCACATAGCTTCTGTGTTAACCCACTACTCCAGTTCTGCTGACACAGATTATAGAATGAGTCACGCCATAAAAGATTGTGCAAGAAATAAATAAATAAAAAATACCTCAGCGTTGAATCAAATAGAAGTGGTGAACAACTACCCCCCAGTGGGTACTCGGAGGCACTACACTCAGGCACAGCCTGCATGATACAGGGTGGAAATTGTCTTTGAACTCTTCAGATTATTTTATGTTCTCTATAAACAATTGTTGTTCCAAATGTATTAACTACGTAACGATACAGTGCATACACACTGAGATTGAAGACTAATGATTAGTATAAAATCTCGTAAACATTATGGACGTTTTGTCCACTGCAAAGGCAAATAATGTTTGTGTTCTTCCTGAAAAGAGTACTTTTCATAAAGCAAAAGTAAATGTAAGTCATTCCTAACTGCTCTTCATAAAAAAAATTACAATAAAGTTCGAAGTAAAAGGCAAAAATGGACGTCCCTATATTTGCTTCACTGAAAGTAGGCTAAGCAAATGAAGTAACTAGGTCAACATTTACAGTATGTAAAACATGTTTTATTTTACATTATGAAAGCGGTGCTCAGCCCACATGGGCTTATAAAACACACAATTAAACAACATAAGCAAGCATCTTTCAAAATACTGCTACTATTTCACCTTTTAAACAGATACACCAGTCCCATTCATCTGACAAGCAAAGCCAAATCAGACAACAGTGCACTGCGCAGGTGATGGGGAACAGAAATACAACAAATGCAATTCATTTTCAACACTGTCACACAGAGCACATACACACTCCTCCTCTGGGACTGAGAGGACCAAATCAGTCCTTTACTAAAATGAATGTTCTCAGTTTTGCTTTCATAATATTTCATTGTCCTGATGTGTGTTTTTGCAAATCAACTAATTTCTATAAACTGGAGATCTGCATCCTCAAACATTTTCCTCATCTGTATGCAAAATACTTCAATCAAATATATGTTTGGTCAGTCTTGTGTCTGGCACGACCGACCAAAGTAAAATTAAATTGTCTCCTTTAATTTAATTTTGATTTCATGTTGTTTTTATTATTGTTCATTGTTGTATGTTGCACCTTAATGCTGAAACAAGTTCCCATGTTTGCGAATTTTATTAATTGACAATGCCAATAAAACGTTTCTGATTCTGATTCATATTCATAAACCTATTCCATAACCGCAACAGATATGTCTAACTGTACATGGTTCACAGCCCATGCCTCTGTACGGATGGGATTTGGGGGCTTTTTTGTTCACATAAAACGTGATTTAAAAAAAAAAATGTTTACAGTGGGACTGTTCACTGTAACCCTGTTATCCCAACAATCGTAATAAAACCCACAAATATATAATCCAACAAATGTAATAAAATGTAATGTAATTATAAACATAGCAATATCCTTATACCACAAACATATTAATCAAATTTCCCACAAAATAAATAGGTACTACATTTGTGGGGATTTATTACGTTTGTGGGTATAAATGCCATGTCCCACAAAGCCTTGTTTATCATTATTTTTTTATTCATTCGATTGCAAGTACATTGGAGGTAGTAGTAGAACCACTGGAGGTAGTAGCAGAACCACTGCTTTACCTCCTTGATGGCCACCTCCTGGGGCAGCTCCACCAGCCATGCTTTCCACCATGCCAGCACTAACACAACATTTTTCCCTGATTTAAAATGTTGACTTTTCTTTGCTTTAATGATAATCACTGGATGAGTTTTTTTCAGATTTTATTTTATGAAAAAAAAAAAATAATTTATATATATATATATAAATATATATATATATATATATATATATATATATATATATATATATATATATATATATATATATATGACCAAAAACTCTGATTTATTAGGCATAGAAATCAAAACTCACAAGGGAATAATTAAATAAATAAAATATAATATATATATATAATATATATATAATATATATATATATATATATATATATATATTATATATATTCATTACAATCCGAACAGTCATTCAACCAAATATATTTAAAATAATTGTGAAAGAGAAGGTAATTTTGTTTTGACACACAAAAAGTGGGAAAAAATAAGTACATCTCAGTAGAGAACCCAAAAATCACATGTTTGGAGGGAATTTTGTTTTTTCATAATACCATGTCAAAGTGTTTTACCATGTGTTTTGGGACTGTCCTGTTGCTCAAAAATAATAGACTGAGATCAAAGCACTACCGATGGCCTTTGATATTGCCATCCCCCTGGATTTCAGAACTATTTGGGCTTTAAAACTCTTGCAATGGATTCAGTAAATGGACATCTTTGGAGCATTACAAAGAAATGTGTGATACAGACTGAACCAGCGATTCAGGACTGGACCAACATAGAAATTGGATTTTGTAAAATGGAAACAAATTACGGACTCCGTTTGAAAATTGACTTACTTAATAGCAGTAAATGGACAAAATGGGACTTAAATGTTGGACAATTTATGCCATGAGTTTAATTTTTAAATTTTTAATTAAAAAAATAATAATTTAAAATAACAATAATTTTTTTATAAAATGCCTACCGGCTTGATTTGTATAACATTGCGTTCAGATCATAAATCTGCACACACTAATTCTAATTTATTAATCAAATAATCATTAACTGGTCCAATCTTAGCTTCAAAAATATGCCATGAGCTGAGAAGATTTTACCACAGTTGCATGAAAATTGTGCAGAAAATATGTAAATTTTGTATATTTGATAAAAACCCTCTTTTGTTCATAAATGTGCTCCACCAGGATCCTCAAACAGCTTCACTTCAGCTGCATCTGGTCAAATTTAGTAGAAAACGTTTCATTGTGACTTTTGTGTTCTAAAAATCTACTCTGGATCTTTAAAAAGCCTCAGAAAGACTCACTTTTTCATACAATCATTTTACCCCTCACTGGCCAAGCTAAAATCTGACTGTATCTTGTTGTATATTTTATTATATTTTTTACTACTGTTAACAAGGGTCTAGTGTTGTAAATATAATGTTACCTACATATTCTAGTTAATCACTTTGGTTTAGTCATTAGTTTACTCTTAGTTTTTGTCTTTAATAGTTCTATTTTTTTCTATTTTGGAAACCTGATCCCCAGCAATAGTCCAGCAACTTTTCAGCCAATCACATCATCCCATTTCTCAACCAATCATCCTTCAGCATCCGATGGAACTCCGGGTTGTTTAGCAAAACTTAGTGCATTATTTTTCCTTCGTCTGGTTCTGTCGCTGCACCCCGTTCCGTATGTTCCATCCTTGTGTGTTCTTGGTTCTTGAGAATGTAAGTCGATTAGTCCTGTTGTTGAGGCCGATTGGGAAGAACGGCCTCCCCGATCTGAACCAGAGCGGTGTTCAGTTTTTGGACTTCTCTGCTAGTCACGGACTGTCCATAATGAAAACGATGTTCAAGCACAAGGGTGTCCATCAGTGCACGTGGCACCGGGACACCCTAGGCCGGAGATCAATGATCGACTTTGTTGTCGTGTCATCTAACCTCCGGCCGCATGTCTTGGACACTCGGGTAAAGAGAGGGGCGGAGCTGTCAACCGATCACCACCTCGTGGTGAGTTGGATCCGCTGGCCACGGAGAAAGCAGGACAGACTTGGCAAGCCCAAGCGCATTGTGAGGGTCTGTTGGGAACATCTTGCAGAGCGTCTTGCGGACCTCCGGGAGAGCTTCTCCCAGATCCCGGGGGAGGCTGGGGACATTGAGTCCGAGTGGACCATGTGCTCTACCTCCATTGTCAATGCGGCTGCTCGGCGCTGTGGTCGCAAGGTCCTGTCGATGCCTTGTCGCGGCGGCAACCCCCGAACCCGGTGGTGGACACGCGCAAAGTTAAGGGAGGCCTATCAAGGCCTCTTTGGGCTTGTGGGGACTCCTGAGGCCGTTTGACGAGTATCGGGCAGGCCAGGCGTCCAGGCAGCTTGTGGCTGGTCACAGAGGCAAAACTGGCCGGGCTGGGAGAGTTTTGGGGAGGCCATGGAGGAGGACAATCGATCAGAAATTCTGGTCCAGCTCCCGCGGGTTGCCTCAGGAGGGGGAAGCATGGTTTTCACCAACATCGTTTAATCGGTGGCGGGGTGGAGACCTGCTGACGTGTGCGTTGTGTTGATGTGGGTGGTGTTTGTGGGGGTCATTGTTTGGGGTGGTGTGGTTCGATTTGTGGTGTTGTTCGGGGGCGTGTGGGGGTGGGTATAGGTAGCTTTTGAGTGACGCTCTGTCTAGAAGGTGGTCCCTCATCTGGTGGTCTTACGTCTGTTTCTCGGTGAGGGAAGTATGGAGCTGTGGATTGGACTTCTGGTATAGGCGTTGGAGTTCGTTCTGTGTACTCGGGTAGGCCTATTGGTGGGTCACTGTGTTGTGTTCAATGCCTTTGAAGTGTCTCGACTTTGGGATGGGTTGTGTTTGGGCGAGTAGTGTTCTCGTGCGGGTTGCGGTGTTGCTAGAGGTGGGGGCTGTCTGGGGGGTGGTTTGTTTGTTCGGGTATGGATTATTGGTAGTTACGGTTCTTGCGGCTTGGAGGAGTTTTAGTCTTCTAAAGTAGTGTTTGTGGTTGCGTGTGGCGGTGGGTGTGGGTGTTGGTGTGATGGTGTGTGTTGTTGATGATTCTGTGTCTTCGTTTGGTTGACTGGGTTTGGCCGTGAGTGTCTGTTCGCGCCTCTCCGCTCGTAATCTCATGCGTGTGTTTGGGTGGTGTGCGGTCGGTTTGGGAAAGGTGGGCCTCTTGGGACTTGGCAGCCGGTGGTGGTGTTGTTGTGTGGGTGGCCGCTGTGTTGTTCAATGGAAGGGGGGTTACTTCGTGGTGTTGAGGGTGTGTTCCAAATACAGAGGGATCACACCGTTTGGCACTCGGTAGTGTTTTCTTATGTGTGTTCCGCGTGGGTTGGGAGGGTGTGCTTTTTTGGATGGTTGCCGGTGTGGTTATTCTGAGAGGATGAAGTCGCTTGACTGGATTAGGTTTTCGTGGGTTGGTTGTGTTGTGTGTGTGGTTGTTGTGTGTGGGTCGACGGCTGCTTGGGATTCGAGGTGGTAGGGTAGCATAGGTTCTGAGGGGTTTGTGGTTTGCGCTCCGTGGTGGTTGGTTTTGGGTGTGTGATACAGGCGTGTGGTGGGAGGGCTCGAGCTCTTATGGTAGCTCTTTCGTGGAGCTGTGGAAGTCTATACTAGGTGTCGCGACTGGGACCTTTGATTTTCATGTCCCGGGTGGTGTGGAAGCCCGAGTTGGTCTGGGGATGTTAGGTATAGATTGTCAGGCTCACCTTCGCAAATCTGAGGGCATGGGCTCTCAATCGGAAAAAGGCCCTCGCCCGGGTTGGGTGGGGAGTCCTTGCGCCCAAGTGAGGAGTTCAAAGTAATCTCGGGGTCCTTGTTCACGAGTGAGGAAGGATGGATCGTGAGATTGACAGGCGGATTGGTGCAAGCGTCCCAGTAATGCGCGTGCTGATCGGAGTCGCATACGGCGTTGTGGTGAAGAGAGGAGTCTGAGTCAGAAAGACCACAAGGCCTCTCGAATTACCACGGTTCAACTTACGTTCCTCCTACCTCACTATGGTCATATAGGCTTTGGTAGTGGACCGAAAGGACAAGGATCGGGACACAGAGGTCGAAATGAGTTCTCTCCGCAAGGGATGGCTGGGTGCTCCTTATGAAGATAGGGGTGACGGAGCTCAGTCACAGCAAGGAGGAGCTTGGAGTAGAGCCGCTGCTCCTCCACGTCGAGAGGAGCCAGCTGAGGTGGCTCGGGCATCTGTTCCGGATGCCTCCTGGGCGCCTCCCTAGGGAGGTGTTTCGGGCATGTCCCACCGGGAGGAGCCCCCAGGGAAAGACCCAGGACACGCTGGAGGGACTATGTCACTCGGGTGCCCTGGGAACACCTCGGGATCCTCCCGGAGGAGTTGGAGGAAGTGTCTGGGGATAAGGAAGTCTGGGAGTCCCTGCTTAGAATGCTGCCCCCGCGACCCGGCCCCAGATAAAGCGGAAGAAGATGGCTGGATGGATAGTCGAATTGTGCTAAACTGTAATTGTGTAATCATCCTAAACGTTCTAAACATCCTGCATCCATATTTATGGTAATTAGTCCCATTATTCACCGTGCCCATCTCGGCAGCGTAACGTGCGCCGATGATGCATTCACGGACCATCAGCCACTATGCATTCAAGGACGCTCGGAATTTCTAGTTTTTGTGAGAATGTGTTCCGAAGTCATTCCTAACTGTTGAGCTATTGTTGAATGCTGTGATTTATGTATTTGATGTATGTGGACTATAATCACACAGTTATTATGTATATATGTTCCTTCTACATGTGCATCTGTATACAGTATTCGATATTCATTGCATGGTTGTAGTTAAATTTGTTTGTCTATTATTCACTGTACTTTATTTCTGTATTATAGAAATCAACAAGAACTTTCGTTATTAAAGAGTGGTGAAGTGTACACTGGCGTCCTTCTCTTGTCCTGGCCGGACCTGGGGAGATTGAGGATCATTCAGTTAGGCAATATACAGTCCGTTCAGACGTACCAAGGTTGGGTATCCTCCCCAACGCCTAGGGGGCGGCTGGTGATGTAAACACTAGGAGGGGCTGTTACACACATTTTCAATTGTAAAAATGGGAATAATTAAACTACTAGAAAGACATTTTGAAATTATAATTTATATTATGAAACACAAACACAACTCAAAGGCAAAAGTAAAAGGAATCTGAGCAAACCAACATCATTTGCAAAAACTTCTGCAATGACACAGCAATGTATGTATGGATTATGTTAAAGCGTGAAATATTTCAAGGGACATGTATATGGATATGTTGTTGTAAAGGTGCATTTACCGCATTAGTTGTACGTCTTCAAAATATATGTTTTACGCTATACCGTAAAAAGAGAGAGAAAGAGAGAGAGAAAAGAGAGAAAGACCGAGAGAGGAGCGAGAGAAAGAGAAAGAGGCTTTTGTTTTACACCCAGGTCTGAATGAGTCCGCTCGGTACCAATAGAACCGTTGCAAAGGTAAGACGTATTTGTTTACTTTGGCATTAGCACTTGTTACATATAGGATCGCATTTTCACAGTATATGACCTTGGTGTTGGATTTGTAGGACAATTACACTTTCTGATAAAATATAGCACAGTTGTGTTGTCAGAAAAAGAACATGGTAACTTGCGTGACTTTGAATTGTGCGTCTGAGTTTTGGATGCGTTGTAATGAACGAGTATCCCTGCAGCGTTAGCTTCCCTGTTGTCCGAAGCTCATCCCAGTGTTGGTGTTATTCTAATTTTCTCTGGCAAAAGTTGAATGTCTCAGAATACATCTTGGTCCAAGCCATCGATATTTTTGTAACAATGCTCCAACCGCAATGCTAAAGTCCGATGATAGCTTCTGGTTCTTAAGGTAAAAGTTAATCAAAACGCTTCTAGATGAACAAATCTCTTTCACCTCATGTTAGATGTTATTGAGGTTGTTCCTGTGCCCTGAACATGGAGTGTCTCTGTGTTTCCATGTGATTCTGGAGTTTGTAGCCGCTCAGGTGTTTACAGTACTGTGTTAGCTGCAGTGTAGTAACCGATCCATGATAGTAGATGGGCGGTTTACGACGCTCTGATTGGTGCTTCAAGACGCATTATTTTATGAGAAGATTCGATTGGACAGATTAGTTTAAAGGTGTTTCAAGGGGTTTGATGGGCGATTTTCAGTTCGCCCCAAACAGCAAAGTCCCATAGTTTGATAAGCAGACGATACACAAACTAACAGAGTTGGCTATGTTTGTGCGAGATGTATACTGTTGATAGACACACATTCATAGTATTTAAACAGTTATATTTCACTATGTTAATGTCCCATAGCCCATAATGGACCAGCCGCCACTATTAAAACTGTTGGAGATGATGTCAAAAGTAAGCCGGTGTGCGCTTTTGTCAGTTCAGGGTTTGATCTAATATGGCCTAGTTCCTGTAAGGTTCAGGGCGAGGTTATTCAAGGCGTGTTCGTGTTTAGCTGCATCTCGTCTGGATGATTAAAGAAAGTAGGACACATGTCATCAGACAAAGTTTTGAAACGGGCACAGCAGTTCTATTATTGGCCTTTTATGTCAGGGACATTAAAAGGCCAATATTGGTGCAACATATGTACCACATGTGATGCCAGAGTAGTCCTGTGCCCCAGCAAAGGGCTCCAATGAGAACTATTGTTGCCACTGAGCCATTTCAGAAAGTGGCTGCTGACATACTTGAACTCCCTATCACTAGTTGTGGCAACAGGTATGTATTGGTTGCTCAGGATTATTTTTCCAAAAATGTAAATCTTTATGTTATGCCAGATCAACAAGCGGTCACAGTTGCAAAGTGTTTGTTTGAGAACTATATATGTGAACATAGTATTCCCCAAGTGTTACAGACAGACCAGGGGAGACAGTTCGAGTCTGGGTTCGAGTTGGTTTAACATCTGTGTCAAATGTTGGGTATTCAAAAAGCATGCACTAGCGCATATCATCCACAGTCACAATCAGAATCAGATTCGGACCATCACAGTGTGATGGCATGATTGAGAGGTTTAACAGAACTCTTATTAACCAACTGGCAATAACTCTGCTGCAGCAACGGGTTAATGGGATAACTGCCTTAACCAAGTAGCTCTGGCCTATAATACCTGTCCTCATTCTACAACTGGCTTCACTCCATTTTTCCTTATACATTGTTTTGAAGCAATAATGCCTGCCAACGTAGTGCTAACGAACGGAGCGTCTTCAGTTCTAAATCCTACGTTTGTGGGGAATTATTACGTTTGTGGGTTTATTACATTACATTTTATTACGTTTGTGGGATTTATCACGTTTGTGGGGAGTTATTACGTTTGTAGTAAGTTTTTACTGTCCCACATTTGAACATATATACATAAGGAGAACTTAACACTGTTAGCAATAATACATTTTGCTCAATTTGTCAGGTTCCCCCTTAATTTGAGTTTAAGCACTTTGAGTTACTTTTTGTATGAACTGTGCTCTACAAATAAACTTTGATTGATTCAATATGTAATTTTTGTAATTTTATTGTTCACTCTGGATGTACCTTTAAGGCTATAAGGTCTTATAAAGGTTTAAAAATATTGTATTCAATATAAAAAAAATGTCTTCAGCAAATAAAAAAAATCATCAAAACAAATCCTTCATATAAATAGTTTCATCCATGGAAAAGAGGGCAATCTCAGAGAGTCAAAACAACTTCCATTCACACACTGACTTCATGAGCAACAAATAGACTATAAGCTTAAAATTATCCACAAATCAGCAATCAGAGGTAAAGACTAAAAGATTGGGTGGCCCAGGGCAATTACTAGCTGCTAAATAAAACGTATGTGTGAAGAATGTGTGTCCTGCAGGAAAGAGAGCAGTCTGAGGTCAGTCTACCAGGGGCAGCTGTGGTTACAGAAGTAGCTTATCATCACCATAATGCAACGTACAGCACCTTTGAGTGTCCAAAAAGCGCTTTATAAATCAAATGCATGATTTCTAATAAACTTTACACAATGCAGTGAACTTTATTTACTGCGTGACTCTGGACGATTTTTTTTTTTTTTTTTTAAACAAAGCAACACTGACAACCAAATTGTTTAGCCCTTGTTCTGTAATCTCACATGTAGCCTGAACTGTAAATGAATGTACAGTACTTGTAAAAGACAAAAAACCAAATGCAGTCCAATATTATCTGACATTTGTTATAGAATGATGCCGAGGTAGAAAACGTTTTAGGGCCCGGCGTCAACAACCCTGCTTCATTTTGGATGCTCAGGATGATTAGAAGTAAGTAACATAATAATATCCCCTGAACAAAATGCAAATAAGAATGAAAAGTATTGTTTGAGGCTGGCAAAAAAAGAAACTAAAACCTTTCACCACATGATAAAGTATTGAAAAATCTACATGGCTACAGGTAAATGAATAACAAACAAAAATATAGACACATGGAAATTCCCTCAACACGTCTACAGCAGCAACCAGGAAAGATACCACAACTGTAAGATTTTTCATTTAAGAATAGGTACAACACAAAACTGTATAAATGGCACGATATCTTGTATTTAAAATTGTTTTTTCATACCTCTGAACATTCTTCTAAATCTCCAAAGACGTCAGAAAAGTCAGTGGGGCTTTTCCTCAGTGTCTGATCTGCAGGCAGCGTGTTGTCATTGTAGGACGAGACAAACTTAAAGTCACTTGTCCTGGATCCAGTCGTCATGTATACCATCATAGTTGTAAGTGCTGCGTAAAGTTCCTGTGCCGTCAACATCTGCATAATTAGGAGGCAGATAACCACTGGGGATTGCAACTGCTCCATCAAACAACAGTCTGGGCTTCCTCCTGCGACAGAACCTCACACCCAGGACAATAATAATGAAGGTGAGGAAAAATGTAGACACTGACACCAGTGCAATGATCAGATAGGACGTCAGCTTTGAGTCCCTCTCATCATAAGAAATGTCCTTGAGTTCAGGCACTTCAGCCAAGTTATCAGAGATCAGTAAATACATGGAGCAGGTGGCAGAGAGAAGGAGGCTGTCCGTTATCCTTCACTGACACAAGAAGGTTCTGTTTCATGCTGTGCGATTCAGAGATGTCCCGCTGGGTCCTGATCTCTCCACTGTGAAGACCAATAGTAAAAAGTCCAGCATCAGTGGATTTGACTATGTGATAGGACAGCCAGGCGTTCTGTCCAGAGTCTGCGTCCACTGCTATCACTTTGGACACCAGAGAGCCTGCATGTGCAGCTTTAGGGACCAGTTCAGTCATGAAGGAGTTCCCCTCCGGGGTGGGGTACAGTATTTGAGGAGAGTTGTTCGTTCACATCAGATATAAACACATTGACTGTCACGTTGCTGCTGAGTGGAGGAGACCCATTGTCTCTGGCCATCACCTGGACTTTAAAACTCCTGAACTGTTCATAATCAAAAGCCCTCACAGCATGGATCACTCCTGTGTTCTCCATTAACAGATACATAAGAGGACACTGGGGCCCCATTCACCTCACCAGGTAACAGAGAATAAACCACTGTCCCGTTCTGTCTCCAGTCTGGGTCTGAGCAAGCAACAGAACATAAAGTAGGAGCCAGCTTTGTTGTTTTCAGTCACAATGTGTGCGCTGTAGGACTGCTCCTCAAACACAGGAGGGTTGTCATTGATGTCAGCTACAGTTAAGTGGACAGTTTTAGAAGAGGACAGAGGTGGAGAGCCCTCGTCAGTGGCAGTGATTGTAATGTTGTAATCAGACACTAGCTCACGATCCAGCTGTTTCTGTGGTCACTAGAGAATAATAGTTTTTTAATGGAAGGTACTTAACTTGAAAGGGACCCCAGTCTGAAGGGAGCAGCGGACCTGTCTGTTGTTCTCTGAGTCTCTGTCCTGAACATTAATGATGCCCACCTCTGTACCAGGAGGACTATTTTCTGCTATTGTATCTGATAAGGATTTTAATACTGACCACCGGAGCATTGTCATTGACATCAGTGATGGAAATGATCACCTTTCCATGAGATGACAATCCTAATCCATCTTTTGCTTTAACACTTATTTCAAATGTGTTTGTGTCTTCAAAGTCAATGTTGCCAATAACTCTTATTTCCCTGTTTTTGAGTTTACACTAAACATATTTTTGCACATCTTCAGTAACATGTACAAAATCATAACTCACGTCACCGTTCACGCCTTCGTCTGCATCAGCCGCAGTAATAGTCACCACTACAGTATTTAGAGGGGATTTTCAGGCAGACTGGCTTTATACACGGCCTGGCTAAACACAGGGGCGTTATCATTAGCGTCCAATACGGTGACGTGAATGGCTACTGTCCCTGATCTCTGTGGAGACCCGCCATCAAAAGCTGTCAAAACCAAGTCTATTCTCTGTTGTTTTTCACGATCTAATTCTTTATCAAGCACCAGCTCAATCGTATTTCCTGTAATTACTAAAACAAAATTGTCGTTCTTGTTAAGACTGTATTGTTGGACTGAATTCTGCCCCACATCTGCATCTTGCGCCTCCTCTATTAAAAACGAGCACCTCTGTCTGCAGATTCACTTATTTCTAAACTAATAACCTCCTCGTTAAATTGGGTGCGTTTGTCATTTATGTCTTGCACGTGAACACTAATTCGGTGAAGCTCCAGAGGACTCTCCAGAACAAGCTCCCGTTTTACGACACACGACGCCCTTTCACGACAAAGCTCCTCTCGGTCAATTCTGTCTGCAACAATCAGGTTTTCCGTTGTCCCACGTTTATGTCAAAGTAGCGCTTCTCCGTTCCCTCGGTGTCAACGCGCGCTTTTCTGTGGTTTAATGCGGCCGCTCTCCAGCCCCAGATCTTTAGCAATATTTCCAATAATCCATCCTCGTTTGGTTTCCTCCGGAATGGAATAGCTCACGTCTCCCCACGATGCCTCAATCCACGTAAGGATCAAGAAAAATGTACAGGTTTTCTTCAGAAACACCATCGTCCCGCCAACAAACGAACCGACGTGTAAAAACAATTGTGCATCTATTGTTGCCAGCAATCCGTCCTAAGTTTTTCATATTCAATACGAGAGCTGGAGAACGTGTGACTGCAGCGCATGTATGCCTTACTGTGCTGTATAATCTGGTGTATAGCGCCACCTAGAGCTAAACAATGTTATTAGGAAAGTGTTTTTGTTGTTGTTTTTTCCCCTTTCATTGAAATTCCAATACGATTAAAAACATATTTCACTAGTTTCATCTAAGTTTGTAGTGTTATTACATATAAAAAAGAAAAAAACAAACAAAAATTATTTTAGGGGTTGATAATTTTATAACAGTGATATATTTACACTACCAACATATTTTAGAGAGAATCCATTTAATTTATGAGAGAGATTTACGACAGTTTCATCAAAATGATGAATTATTCAATCAACCTATAAAGTCTATTTTGGGCATAACTTAAATTTGGCCTGTTCAGATTTGGAAACATTGAATTTGCAAAAGAGAAAAGTAGATGTCTCTGTTGGATAAATATGCAATTAAATTCATCATTATTATTATTAGTAATAGTAGTCATATTAGTAGTAGTAGTAGTAGTAGTAGTAGTAGTAGTAGTAGTAACAGTATTATTATTATTATTATTATTAATATTATTATTCGTAGTTGTAGTAGTGGCGGTAGTAGCAGTAGTAGTTGCAGTAGTTGTAGTAGTTGTAGTAGTAGTAGTAGTAGTAGTAGCAGTAGTAGCAGTAGTAGCAGTAGTAGTTTTAGTAGTAGTAGTATGGAATTTTCACAATTAAAGGTTATGAATGAATCTACAATGTCATTTTCATTTGGTTGTTGCTCAATCTCTGTGTCATGAATTCCAAAAAGTAATTAAATGCTAATATTTGCTCACATAATATAAACTGCAATGGGAAAAGATGAAAACATTAGTATAATAGGGAATCAGCAATCATTATATTGACGTGCATTACATAAAAAAACCAAATCTGCCTGGAGCACAGAGCGAACATTTCCTTTGAATCATGTTTGCATTTCAGGAAATAAAACTGAAACCTCAAACAGTGCATCAAAAGACAGAAATTATGAAAAATATGATCAAAAGTGTCTAAAGAGGAAATAAATATGTTGGTACACAAGCATTATACCTTTTACATTGATACGAATCTGCAAGTTCTAAAGTTTTTATCCAAGAAACAATTTCTCGTCTCAGAAAAGAAAAATAAATCTGAAATTAATTCAATCACAATCAAAGCACAAAAAATAAAAAAATTTGCAGTGTCCTAAAATCCCAAACTAAAAACTTGATCAAGCTGTAATGACCACAAATAAAACTATATTAAAAAAAACCCACTGCTGCCGATTGAAGACAGAAATGTAGCATCTCCACAGTTTTGTCAGTGCCAAGATGCAAACACATGTTTTATGAGCAAGCACACGTAAACACACCAAACTAAAAAGTAAGACAAGAAAGAACAGAAGAAAGTGGAGAGGAATTTGACTCAGTGTCTGATCTGCCGGCAGCGTGTGGTCATTGTAGGACCAGATGCAATTAAAATCACTTGTCCTGGATCTTAGGGGCTAAAATTTGACAATGCATATATCATTTTAGCTGGAAATAAAACTAAATTATCCAAAGTTATCAACCCCTTAACACAATTCCACAGTCGGTCCTCTGAAAGGAAAACCATCAAAACTAGGTGAAGTTCAGTATTCATTAAAAAAACTAAACAAGAAAAAATAAAAAAGTTCCTTCTGACATAACGTTCCCAAATGTAAAAAAACCCTGCCAGTTTTCTGTACTTCAGAACCATTTATTGTAACAGTTACATTGCAAAATGTATGGGTGTTTTTGTTT